>OZ024913.1:41329038-41494788 GCA_964017125.1 Flabesymbios commensalis | reverse complement strand
CACTAATATGTCAAATGAGCACGTTGTCAACACCTTTTTTTTTTTTTAAATCGACCCGTCAATTCCTAGAACAGGTTTATATTATTAAAGTGCCGTAGCGTACTTACGGTCTGATTTTCACAAGTTATTAGACTGAGTTTTTTAACAGCTTCGTCAAACCTGTTGTTATTTTACGCTATTTGTCCTTGAAGCACACTGATCTCTTATCGCAGTTAATTTCACCTTTTTCACGTGTTGTTCTAAAAATAATAATAATAATAATAATAATAATAATAATAATAATAATAATAATAATAATAATAATAATAATAATAATATAATAATAATAATAATAATAATAATAATAATAATAATAATAATAATAATAATAATAATAATAATAATAATAATAATAATAATAATAATAATAATAATAATAATAATAATAATAATAATAATAAAATAATAATAATAATAATAATAATAATAATAATAATAATAATAATAATAATAATAATAATAATAATAATAATAATAATAATAATAATAATAATAATAATAATAATAATAATAATAATAATAATAATAATAATAATAATAATAATAATAATAATAATAATAATAATAATAATAATAATAATAATAATAATAATAATAATAATAATAATAATAATAATAATAATAATAATAATAATAATAATAATAATAATAATAATAATAATAATAATAATAATAATAATAATAATAATAATAATAATAATAATAATAATAATAATAATAATAATAATAATAATAATAATAATAATAATAATAATAATAATAATAATAATAATAATAATAATAATAATAATAATAATAATAATAATAATAATATAATAATAATAATAATAATAATAATAATAATAATAATAATAATAATAATAATAATAATAATAATAATAATAATAATAATAATAATAATAATAATAATAATAATAATAATAATAATAATAATAATAATAATAATAATAATAATAATAATAATAATAATAATAATAATAATAATAATAATAATAATAATAATAATAATAATAATAATAATAATAATATTAATAATAATATTAATAATAATAATAATAATAATAATAATAATAATAATAATAATAATAATAATAATAATAATAATAATAATAATAATAATAATAATAAGGTTTTATCCAGACAGATAAATACCATTTACTTACCCTTTAAGCCCTCACGATGCATCAAAGCATTATTTTTCATCTCTGAAGAATGCTTTAATTTTCTACACGTAGGGTTTTGGAACGACAATTTTCATGCGACAATAATAACAATATCACCCACTTCAAATCATCTTCATCCACTACAAATTTATATTTCTGTACTATTGTTATTAATTTGTTTATATTCTGTAATAATTATTACGACGCATGCTAAGTTTAGAACATGCAGCCGACGATTACTTACGCCGCATCAGAGCATGCCCTATATTAATCTAGTCATTTCACCAAATAACTTGTATGTCCAAGTTATTTGATTTTACCGTCGTAACAATTATTTTGAAAAAACTGGTCTATAATTATTTTAAAATGTAATGGATTAAATATAGACTCTGATAATATCAATGATTTAGAGAGATGGTTCGTTTGGTTGTTCTTTCATCCTCAATGTTTGATAATGGTGTCTGTGATGAAGTAACATGATGCATGGCTTAAGGTGATTTAGAGATACTTAGATTGAGCACTAGGTCGTAGGCTTAGCCGCCATTACCTGATCACTGTTGTGATCAGTCATATGAATTTGGTATTCTACTTTGATTAAACTACAGCTGTTTTACGAAATGTTTCAAGACTTACGATAATTATTAAATTACGATAATTATTAAAGTTTATTAAAGTTTGGACCAAGCTGATAATGAAATTTTATATTTTCTAACACTACATAGCAAACTATAAATCCACTGCATGGGACATTGCTGTATTTCAAGATATATGTATTTGCAGAACGCACTTTTATCTGTATGAAATATCTGTATGAATTATTTATAAAATTTTTTTAGAATTTCCTTATAAACCAGTTCACGAATGAGGTATTTGTCGCCGTCACCTCTTCAGTGGGTAGTTGTAGAATAATATTGTTCAAACAGATTATGGAAACATGCTGAACATTCGTCAACTCTTTTATTTCGACTATTTTTGTAATTCAGTGAAATGATTTCCGTGACGCTTTTTAAAAGATTTTTTTTCAATTTAATGACAGTTTGTCTGTGAAAACATAAAGGGAAACGTTATGAACCAAACTGAAAGTACTTACACAATAATTATTCACGTCTGTACATTAAATGTGTGAATAGGCCCTAAGCTGACAAACATAAATAAAACATAACATCATTTTTGTACATATTTTAATCATTGTACTGTTGCGTATGTATAAAGAGGGTCCAATGCAAATTAGTATGATGTACTAAATGGTCTACCCTCTACAAACAAAGTGTATTGTTATTATTATTAGTAGTATTGATCTATTTCCCATCACAACGGTTCTCATTTAAATAACATTGTAGCACATTGTTAATATGTTTTAGAAATAATTGGCAACAATTCGCGCCCAATATCTCACTTTATTTTTGTATTCCAAGATGAACGTATATTCAAGTGATGTCAGAATTGTTGTTATAGTCTAATCCCGCTATCCTCTCAGTAATCCATTGCTCTCTGATCCCACCCTCCCGCTCCCCGCATGACACGTTCTGCTCTAGACAAAATCTGACACAGGTCTTGACATATATGCATTGGTGAACAAATGATTAGTGGTCAGCAGTGCCACCGGCCAAATAAGAATTTCAGTTTTATCCCTAATTCTCAAAGGCGGGGGCCTTAGGGTAGTGGTTACCACCGCTGCCTTTCACGCCAGAGTTCGGGGTTCGGTTCCCGGTCTCGGCGGTTTGAAAGAAACAAAAATGTTTCTTCCTCATCCACGTATGAAAGTCAGTATTGTGGGGAGCCTCCGTGACCGAGAGGTAGCGTGCTCCCCCAGGGCTCGAATTTCGAATCCTGTGTCTCAATCATCTCACCATCCTCAGGAGGTTCTCCTGGCCCAGTTTAGCCTATATGTGCACAAAAGTGGCGTAAAGCCCGATTCATTTCATTTCATTTCCCTAATTCACGAAATGTATTTTTCAAAAAAATAACAACTCTAATTCATGCCCAATTCTCGAAATGTATTTTTCAAAGAAATAACATCTCCAACCTTCAATATTGTTGGGAGCTTACGTTACCAAAAGATAGCGTGCTTGACCTTATATCGTCAGTGTGATAAGTTGCAATCATGTTTAATACACATATGAAAAACTGATATGAAACAAAATAATTTACTGTTTGCGTTCAATAATAAAGATGTATTTTGCAATAAATATATTATATGGACTATATTATCAAAACTCTATATAAAGACGGTCCCCGCGCTGAAAAAAAAGTAAAGAATGGCCGTGGACCCAATACAAAATTATGCTCAAATGGTGCTCTTCTTTGCACCCACGTTCTACCCTTCATTAGCCAGGCAATTAACAAATATTCCACATATCCACTCTGAGTTGCATTATTGCATTCTTCTAATATAATAAATTATTGTATAATAATATTCATGATTATAAAGTACACTATACACTTTGCATTATAAGTACACACGTTGATAGAGAATGAAAGGACATTACTATATAATATTTAGAGAGCTGTTGTCGCTATGATGGTTTTATATGGTATATATTTCGTTAGCACTAAACACATTTCTTATCATATACGTTTTCCAGAGGATTAGTATCATTATGTCAAAAAGCACGGGGAAATTGGTTCATGTACTTTTGATTCAATGTACTAAATAATATATTTATTATTACAGTTACTATGCAAGGTACAGATGTAGGTTTTAAGTAATGGCTACACATTTGTAATACTCCGATTAAATCCAAAAGATCTTAGAGTACTACTACAATATAGGATATATCAAAAGTATATTAAGCATTCTGACTGGTAGTGTTATATAAGGCAAATGCTGAGATGAGATTAAATATACATGTATATCGCTGATTAGTTAGTTATTGCTTGAATCTACAACATGCACAAGAATAATAGTATTTATGATACCTAGTGGCAAATTTTTTATAATATTACATTTTTTTGTATTGTGACTGCTAAAATGTATGGTTTGCTACGTGACTTTTCCATGTCTTTATTTGCGATTGACACCATACATAGCAATACCTTCAAATTCATGCATGCGGTCACGAAATGATGATTTGTTTTAATACGTGATATTGACTTACATGGAAGATAATTATTGTGTACTATCAGATATTTAATTATATAAAATAAGTTTAATATAAATATAATTACAAAAAATATCATGTGTCTCAGTGTAGTTAACAAACATGAAGTAGCCTATACGACACAGTAACAGGCCCGTCTGTTACCTAAATATATTGCAGCGGGCACATTCCTAATGTTTTCCAAATGCTTTAAAAAACTCACATACATGACTCTAAATATACAAAAAAACGATTCCATGTTTAGATCCTAGATCTGCAACTGAAATATGTGGGACTGATGCAGCCATGCTGTTTGAAGTACATGGTTTCTTCAATTCTTAGTCTTAGTGGTGATAGGAATATGTTTAGAAACTTGTTTATAATTAAGCAATTGATAGCTATTAGAATTGGAGAATGGCCCTAGAAAAATAAATATGTGCACAAATAGACTAAACTGAGGCAGGACTACACCAAGGATAGTGAGAGGAAGCACGTTACTCCCCACAGTACCGAATTATTAAGTGTGTGGATGAGAAATCTTTTTTGTAAACATCTATACCAGAGCGGGAGACGAACGTATGATATTCGATGTGACAGTCAAACAACATTTACTACTACAAAAAAATGAAATGCATGGGGTTTTAAGCCACCTTTGTGCAGATGTAGGCTAAGCTGGGCCAGGAGAACCTCCTGAGGGTGGTGGGATGAATAAGATGACACTTCCCTCCAAACACAGAATTCGAAATTCGAGCACTGACGGTCTGAGACCGAGCACGCTACCTCTCGGTCACGGAGGCTCCCCATAAAATTAAATCTTCACGAGTGCGCGGAGAAGAACCATTTTGCTTCAGAGAGCAGAGAGCAATGGATTACTGAGAAGATAGGGGGATTAGATTACTCATGCAGCAGACACAAGACGTTGAATAAATGTTGGATTACTGCTGGCCCAATGTCGTAGACGTTGGACCAACATTATGCCAACATTGATTTCACGTCTTGTGTCTGCTGGGTAACAACAATTCGAACATGACTTGAATTTCTACAGAGAGTCACGGAACTTACACAGGATCTCATTATCTTCGATGAAGACGTTGTAATCCATTTTTTCTGTATTTCTAATCTTATTGACAAAGAAATAATTTTTTTAATGTTTTCGGTTATCAACCGATCGGAATTGGAATATTATCGTTTGATCGTGTCAAATCAATCCATCGAGGTAAACAGTGCGTCTTTAAAATACAAATCTTGAAATACATACACTTTCTCGTTAGATTTATTTCCTGATATGTAATGGCATTCATGTAAAATATCCTGTTTCATGGTTAGCTTATCTGGTCACAACATCGATATCGTCTTGGAATCCGCGGTAGTCCACACATTATCCTGTAATCTGTCATGTGGATCGTCATCGTTTAATCAAAGTATAGAATACCAAACTCGGATGACTGATCAAAGTAATGGCGGCGAAAGCTTAATATAGATACATACGACCTAGTGCTCAATCTAAGTATCCCTTAATCACCAAAGGCCATTTTATCATTGTATTAATGATAAAAGAGGAACTAAACCAACACAAAAAATCAAAAAACTAGATAACGAAAAACTCCCTAATAATTATGTGTCACAATAAATATAATACATAATAAATGCATGTAATTATTAGTGATAATAATAAAATAAACTAGAACAGGAGTTCCCGACCTCCGAGGGCGGGCTTTAGTCTGTTTGAGTGCTATAGACATAATTCGGCTTGATATTTTTACATGGGCTAGAATCCTAAATATCCAGGATATAATAGGGAATTAAGAACAAAGGAGACAAGTTGGACGCCTTTATGCACAACTGAGCCAACCACCAAAATTCGAATAGTGAAAAGCCTTTATTTAAAAATTAAAAGGAAGTCCAAATTGCACCCAACACACCACCTGGTGGCACGGATAAAAACAGTACATATACAATCTTAATATCGATTTATGCACAACTGGACCAACCCACACATTTATTTCTTCCATCAGCCTCACAGTCCCCGTGATTTCACCAAAGCTATAAACGCTACAAATATTTTACTAAAGACATGTCACAGCTAGATCCACAGAAGATATAGAGAACCTGTAATATGCTTATTGATGTATCTTACTACATTTTTGTTAAATTGACAATAAATGTGGCTTGGTCCACTTGTGCATAGATCAAAATGTTAAAATAAATATTGATTTATGCTCAACTGGACCAACCTAGCCGTGTCGTCCTCTCCAAGGCCGTGGATTAATGTATTTGCTTTACCCGAAAAATTCAACATGGCGGTGACTGAGAGCGATCTCGACCCCAAGATTCGAAAAATGTCCATAATTTTTTAACGACTGTGCGACCTCTGAGCTGAACATGCTGGCAACTGAGATGTTACTGATTCTAAAAAAAATATTTTCGACCTGATTATTCTCCGATATATTCAGATATGACAGTCCAAAGAAATGTCCCACGATTTTGTACGCGGTATATCAGTGGCTGAAACCTGTTTCAGTTACTGGGGCTAGACCTTTATTTTTGCAATCATCCTCGCAGTTTCCGTAATTTGCCAAAACTATAAAAAGGTACATATATTTTTTATAATAGATCCACAGAAGGTGGAGATAGACTGTAATGTGCTTATTATTGTAACAGGTATGACGAAGCTGTTAAAAACGACTTGTGAAAATCAGACAGTTAGTACGCTACGGCGCGATAATAATATAAACCTGTTCTAGGAATTGACGGATCAAACTAAATCTGTTGACAACGTGTTCATTTGACATATTAGTGGCCAGCTTCTCATATTTTCAAAATGGTAAAAATAGCTTTAAGTGCGCAGCAGCAAAGTTAACACCAATAACAATATATAATTAACAAATCTTGATATGAATTTACGTTTATCTTGGAGCACATAGCGATTCAGACATATATCGATTCATGCGTTGTTTCTCACGTGGTCGAGTCTGTTGTTGAGTTTTGGTTCCCATAGAGAGTAACGGACCTTGCACAGAATCTCATTATATTCAATTAAGACGTTGTAATCCATTTTTTCTTTTTTCTACTCTTATTGACAAAGAAATAATTTTTTACAAAATTTTGTTTATCAAATCGGAATCGCAATAATATCGTTTTGACTCAGCTCCTCGATGGGGTCCTTTAAATGACAATGACAATGTTTTTTTCTTCCAATAATAACAATTTTATTAGGTGAGATATCACAGTTTAACATAGTAAAATAAATGTGTATACATAACAAATGTAAATATAACTATAATTGATGACAATTTATCGCAGAAAATGCCGTTGCGTAAGACTGCATATCACTAATATTGTGAGTAAGCATTTGTCTATATCAGAGATTCTATGATCAGATGATAGTTCTTATTATCACTGTGTTATTGTTGAGGATGAGGTGAGATATTACTGGTAAGAGGTGCCCGTCACTGTGGTGTACGTGAAATAACGTTGTTGTGTATGTGCTGCTGGAGCTGGCTGGCCACTGGTCACTCTACAACTCCTGTTCTGACCTGTAGTACCAGTAGTGGCTACAGTGGCTGGAGCAGCATACACAATCTGACCTGGTCTCTTCTGCTGGATATGCTGTACCTTGTTGTTGTTGAGTTTCTGGTTGACTCTGAGCTACATAAATTTGCCTGGATCATGAAAGTAATACCTATAGCGAGTCACGGACCTTACACAAAATCTCAATATCTTTGCCCACCATCAATGAAGACGTTGTAATCTATTTCTTTGTATTTTTATTCCTATTGACAAAGAAATATTATTGTTTATCAACTCGGAATTGGAATTTTATCGTTTTGACTCAGGTCCTCCATGGGTTCATTTTAATGAGAAAGACAATGTTTTTTCTTCCAATAATAACAATTTTATTTAGTGAGATATCACAGTTCAACATAGTAAAATAAATGTGAATACATAACAAATGTAAATATATCTATAGTTGATGACGATTTTTTCGCAGAAAATGCCGTTGTGCAAGACTGTATAGCACTAATATTGTGAGTAAGCATTTGTCTATATCAATGAATCTATGATAGTTCTTATTATCACTGTGTTATTGTTGCTGATGAGGTGAGAGTTTACTGGTAAGAGGTGCCCGTCACTGTGGTGTACGTGAAATAACGTTGTTGTGTATGTGCTGCTGGAGCTGGCTGGCCACTGGTCACTCTACAACTCCTGTTCTGACCTGTAGTACCAGTAGTGGCTACAGTGGCTGGAGCAGCATACACAATCTGACCTGGTCTCTTCTGCTGGATATGCTGTACCTTTCTGAGTGGCTGGGTTTGCACCTGTATCTGATGTGGAGTCTGAGGTTGAGTCTGGTGTTGAGCCTGGTGTTGAGCCTGTTGTTGAGCTTGTGGTTGAGCCTGTTCTTGCCCTTGTTGTTTGTAAGCAGACACCTGAGCTTGTGGGATCATTGCAGCAAGCTCCAGAGACTCTCGGATCTTACACAACATCTCATAATTGTCTTTGCCCACCACAGTAAGAGTGAACACGTTGTTATCCCCTGTACACTGACGTTTACTGTCTAAATTGATGGGACTAGAGGCAGCACGCTTGACAGGACGCTTGTTGGGGTTAGCAGCATCTTCCTCAGTCTTACGGTCTCGTCCAGGACAGGCACAGATTCGAACCTCTACTGCCTGACGTCCTACCACCTCACCGTCTTCCTCCATTGTGAAGATCACCTGGATTGGTCTACGGTTAAGTCCACCAACACATGAGGAAAAACACATAAACTGGAACAGGTTGACTACCCATGGTGTACCTGCAGCAGCCTGCTCGTAAGGGATGGTGACACTGAGGCGGCCACTGAAGCTATCCTCACAGTAATAAGCCTGGCTGTGTTGACAACGTACCAGATGTGTGGGAGCTGGATGACCTTCATTCTGGTCATCTGTACAGCTACTGTGGTTAGGACATCTTCTGACTACCTCCTTCACGTGTTCAGGTCTGCTGTAGACTGGAGTGGCTCTGATCACACAGCCTGCAGATGGGGCTACTGATGTCTGGAAACGGATAGGACAACATGTGGCCATCCTCACGAACAGCTTGTGTAAGGCAGGACTGTATGTCCACGTGGTGGACTTTGTCTCCTTGGTCTGCTTTTCAAATGAGATGCCGAATCCATACTTTCCAGGAAAAGATGTACTGGATGGTACAGCTAGAGGATTAGATTCAGTCTGGCTATCAGGACTCACTACAGTTGACCTGGTTTCTCCCATGATACTGTCCATCACTTGACTCAGTGTATCTCTACTCTCCTCCTTCACAAACACAGGTGAACAACTCGTGTCTGATATAACAGACATATCTGGAACATCTGACATATAGTTATACTCTAACTCGGGACTGCTGGCTAACTCGTCTAATGTGTTCCACAAGTCATCTAGACTTTCCTGATCGCTGAGAGCTGGCATTGAGGTAGCCATCTTAGATGAGTAGTAGATTGTTGGATCACTAGGAATGAACAGAGAACTGACATGCCTGGACACCCCGACCCTAGGCTTATATACAGATCTCGCTCTTCCGTGTAGCCCCCACCCCTCTTCCCTGTCTCTAGCGATGGTCAGTCGTCCAGTAGGAACACCTACTCGGCGTGGCTGTGAAAGCACAGCGCCTCAATTTGTAACACCTCTTTAATCCCGTTAATCACCTTGGCTTTGTTAACAGGTCGCCTTCCTGACCAAAGGTATCCAGCCTGCGTATTCCTCACCACGGTAGCTGCGAAGTACCCCCGTCACCCTATCACCTGATGTCCTAGTCTTGATGACTAAAGTTATAAAGCTGATTACCTGACAATGGGGTACCACGGCTAAAATAGTCACACCAATCTGGTCACTGTGCATTACCATGATTACCTCAACTGTTTTGATTGTTGGTGACAAACACATCGTAGTTAGTGTGAAATAACTGTTAAATAAAAATGTGAGACACATAATATAAGTATATCCCATTAAAACTGTGTCAGATACCAGTAAACATGCCAGATACCGTGTATCAACTCATTTAACTATGTGATTTTACATTCCTTGACAATGAACTATGTTATTATTAAGTTGTATCGTATAATCGGGTTCTGAAAAACCTGTAGCCGGAGTAAAAACGTTTTGGCTCTATATATGTTAAACATTTACTGTATCGTATAACACAGCAATGGAAAACCTTGGATTGCATTTATTTTTGGCACACTTGAGTAGCTGTATCGTTAACTTGGCTGAGTATTTTATTCTATCATTATCACCAATAATTATATGCATTTATTATGTATTATATTTATTCAACTCATAATTATCAGGGAGTAATTCGTTATCTAATTATTTGATTCCTGTTGTACGTTTTTCACGGATTTCAAGATGATATCGGTGTTTTGACCAGATAAGCTCATCATGAAATGAGATATTTTACATGTATAGCATTATATATCAGAAAATAAAACTAACGAGAAAAATGTTGTATTCCAAGATTTCGAGGACGCACTATTACCTGAATAGATTGATTTACCACTTTCTAATTTGTTCATCTTCCACAGTGCTAAGCACATTACGAAAGTATGAGGAAGCTATCTTTTAATTTAGCCACTGTAATTTTTGTTTGAATATAAAGTGACTTAAAGATACTGTTATGCCCGATAACCATTTACCATGCCTGAGCTAGCTCTTAACTCACATGTATTATAAACATGCGTGAAACAAAGACAGTATATTTGACTCCACTATATATCTGGCAGGTAAGATTCGATATCTTATGTTTTGACGTATTTTTATCACGCACTACCACTTCAAATATTAACCCTCTCATTGTCAAAATCACTAAAACACGTGTTATCGATCATTAGAATATATATCTTTGGTATTAATTCAAAAGGATATTGTCCGTCTATATTTTACTGAGATATGAATACATTTTCCAATGCAATATGTTATAAATAAACATACGTTTTTTGGCTTAAAATCACCGGAATTTCAGCATTCAGAAGGTTAATAATGTTTTATGACTCAATCACTTGAATACGTCGACCATTTGAGAAACCTGTTGTTTGTTTAACATTTTCAAGGCTAGAGTCCACGTTTTTTCACCTAAAATTCACATAACACTTTTGCATTTAAACATCGAGCAAATGTTATAAGAGTTGTTACTTATATTTTGTTATTTGTGTTAACGTTGTTGCTGCCCAATTAATAATAATAATAATAATGGTGAGTTCTTATATAGCGCACATACAATGCTCTGTGCGCTTCACACATATTACCCCTGGTCACTGGACCTGTTCATTCGTGTACCATTTCAACTCCTTTTTTGGAGCATACAGCACTTGCAGCCATTTCGGCGCTAGAAACTAGTCGCACACATTGCCATCTCTGTCCTACCAGGTACTCATTTACACCTGAGTCAAGTGAAGCATGTGAGGGTAAAGTGCCTTGCCTGAGGACACAACATCGAAATAATGTCCCAATATTGAGAGGGGAGAAACATGATATTTCTCTGAAAATCCTGCACCAAGCAGGATTCGAAACCGCACGGCAGGCAGTGACATTGGCAAAGCTCCGCGCTCTAGCCATTACGCCACGTCCCTCTCTATTGCACCTATTCTTTTACTAGTTTTTAAATATGGCCACGAATGTGTCAATTTAGCACGTTGTCAACACCTTTTGTTTTTTTAAAATCGACTCGTCAATTCCGAGAACAGGTTTATATTATTATAGCGCCGTAGCGTACTAACGGTCTGATTTTCACAAGCTATTAGACTGAGTTTTTAACAGCTTCGTCAAACCTGTTGTTATTTTAACGCTATTTGTCCCTGAAGGTTTTATCCAGACAGATAAATACCATTTACTTACCCTTTAAGCCCTCACGATGCACCAAAGCATCATTTTTCATCTCTGAAGAATGCTTTAATTTTCTACACGTAGGGTTTTGCATGTCCTATATTAAACCTTCAAGCCCTCACGATGCATTAAAGCATCATTCTACATCGCTGTATACAGACTTAATTTTCCTACAACTAGAGGTTTTATGATGAAAATGTCCATGAAACTGATTTACCAATACCTGGAAATTTTCTTTAATTTTTCAACCACATCAAATCATCTTCATCCACTACAAGTCGAGAATTGACTTGTCCAACTTATTTGATTTTACCGTCGTAACAATTATTTTGAAAATACTGCTCTTTAATTATTTTTAAATGTAATGGATTAGATATAGACTCTGATGATATCAATGATTTAGAGAGATGGTTCGTTTGGTTGTTCTTTCATCCTCAATGTTTGATAATGGTGTCTTTGATGAAGTAACATGATGCATGGCTTAAGGTGATTTAGAGATACTTAGATTGAGCACTAGGTCGTAGGCTTAGCCGCCATTACCTGATCACTGTTGTGATCAGTCATATGAATTCGGTATTCTACTTTGATTAAACGATGACGATCCATTTGACAGATTACAGGATCACGCGTGATCTACTGCTGATTTTCGAAATGTTTCAAGACTTACGATAATCATTTAAATTTGGACCAAGCTGATAATGAAATTTTATGTTTATAACATTACATAGCAAAGTGTAAATCCACTGCATGGGACAATGTTGTATTTGAAAATATATGTATTTGCAGAGCGCACTTTTTATCTGTATGAATTATTTATATTTTTTTTAAATTTCTAATATGAACCAGTTAAATAATCTATCCCTATTTAAAAAATAACGAATGAGGTATTTGTCGCCGTCACCTCTTCAGTGGGTAGTTGTAGAATAATACTGTTCAAACAGATTATGCAAACATGCTGAACATTCGTCAACTCTTCTATTTCGACTATTTTTGTAATTCTGCGAAATGATTTCCGTGACGCTTTTTAAAAGATTTTTTATTCAATTTAATGACAGTTTGTCTGTGAAAACATAAAGGGAAACGTTATGAACCAAACTGAAAGTACTTACACAATAATTATTCACGTCTGTACATTAAATGTGTAAATAGGCCCTAAGTTTACAAATATAAATAAAACATAAAATCATTTTTTTACATATTTTAATCATTGTATTGTTGCGTATGTATAAAGAGGTCCCAATGCAAATTAGTATGATGTACTAAATGGTCTACCCTCTACAAACAAAGTTTATTGTTATTATTATTAGTAGTATTGATCTATTTCTCATCACAACGGTTCTCATTTAAATAACATTGTAGCACATTGTTAATATTTTTTAGAAATAATTGGCAACAATTCACGCGCAATATCTCACTTTATTTTTGTATTCGAAGATAAGCGTAAATTCAAGTGATGTCAGAATTGTTGTTATAGTCTAATCCCGCTATCCTCTCAGTAATCCATTGCTCTCTGATCCCACCCTCCCGCTCCCCGCATGACACGTTCTGCTCTAGACAAATGTGACACAGGTATTGACATACATGCATTGGTGAACAAGTGATTAGTGGTCAGCACTACCACCTGCCAAATAAGAATTTGAGGCTCATCCCCAATTCTCGAAATGTATTTTTCAAAGAAATAACATCTCTAATTCATCCGCAATTCTCAAAATGTATTTTTCAAAGAAATAACATCTCTAACCTTCAATATCGTTGGGAGCTTACGTTACAAAAAGATAGCGTGCTCAGCCTTATATAGTCAGGGTTATAAGTTGCAATCATGTATAATACACATATGAAATGAATTGAATCGGGCTTTAGGCAACCTTTGTGCACATGTAGGCTAAACTGGGTCAGGAGAACCTCCTGAGGATGGTGAGATGATTGAGATGACACTGTTCTCCAGACACAGGATTCGAAATTCGGGCCCTGGCGGTCCGAGGCCGAGCACGCTACCTCTTGGTCACGGGGGCTCCCCACAATACTGACTTTCACACGTGGATGGGGGAGAAGCACTTGTTTCTTTCAAACCGCCGAGACCGGGAACCGAACCCCGAACTCTGGCGTGAAAGGCAGCGGTGCTAACCACTACCCTAGGGCCCCCGCCCAATACACATATTAAAAAACTAATATGAAACACAACAATTTGCTGTTTGCTTTCAATAATAAAGATGTATTTTGCAATAAATATATTATATGAACTCTATTATCAAAAAAATATATAAAGACGGTCCCCGCGCTGAAAAAAAATATATAGAATGGCCGTAGACCCAATGCAAAATTATGCGCAAATGGTACTCTTCTTTGCACCCACGTTCTACCACTCATTAGCCAGTCAATCTACAAATATTTCACAATACGGCTTTCACAACTGTACAATGTAATTTAGAGGGTAAATAACATTATTGATCCACTCTGAGTTGCATTATTGCGTTCCTCTTATATAATAAATTATTGTATAATAATATTCATGATTATAAAGTACACTATACACTTTGCATTATAAGTACACACGTTGATAGAGAATGAAAGGACATTGCTATATAATATTTATAGAGCTGTTATCGCTATAATGGTTTGATATGGTATATAATTCGCTAGCACTAAACACATTTCTTATCATATACGTTTTCCAGAGGATTCGTATCATTATGTCAAAAATCACGTGGAAATTGGTTCATGTACTTTTGATTCAATGTACTAAATAATATATTTATTATTACAGTTACTATGCAAGGTACAGATGTAGGTTTTCAGTAATGGCTACAAATTTGTAATACTTTGATTAAATCCAAAAGATCTTAGAGTACTACTACAATATAGGATATATTAAAAATATGTTAAGCATTCTGACTGGCAGTGTTATATCAGACAAATATCTAAAATGTTCAGGACGGTCTACACATAAGCAGATGTGCTTTTATTCGTAACTATCATTAATATAATAATGAGAAATTGTATAAATAGGTGTTAACATAAAATTGTTATAAAAATAATGATGTCAAATAAAGGTATTGTGTATTTTATTGCATTCCCGAAATCGTACCAAATTGTTTGTGAAATAATATCGTCCCTATCTCAATTATTGATGAAGATTATTATGATAAAATTAGTGATTTTACGGCGGCCATTTTACATTTTGCATGATGGTGATGTCGAATAAAGTTCCAGGTGTTTTATGGTATTCCTTGATACTGAAAACATATGATTTGGTGAAAAAATCTAATCTCTATCTCAAATATTCATAGTATTCATGATTCCATGGGGGCCATTGTGAATTCTGCGTTTTTAAAAATCCCTCAAGGGTTAGAGACTCAGATCCGCCGATATATCATCACCAAGATGCTAATGTTGCATAATCAGAAGAGAAAAAAATATACCAAACAAGGTTACCACCCTTGGCTGCCGGACTGGTACGCCAAGACCTGTGTCACATTTGTTCAGAGCAGAACGTGTCATACGGGAAGTGGGAAGAAGTCAGAGAGCAATGGATTACTGAGAAGATAGGGGGATTAGATTACTCATGCAGCAGACACAAGACGTTGAATCAATGTTGGATTACTGTTGGCCCTATGTCGTAGACGTTGGACCAACATTAAGCCAACATTGATTCCACGTCTTGTGTCTGCTGGGTAACAACAATTCGAAAATGACTTGAATTTCTATAGAGAGTCACGGAACTATGAAGACGTTGTAATCCATTTTTTCTGTATTTCTATTTTTGTTGACAAAGAAATAAAAAAATTTAATGTTTTTGGTTATCAACCGATCGGAATTGGAATATTATCGTTTGATCGTGTCAAGTCAATCCATCGAGGTAAACAGTGCGTCTTTAAAATACAAATCTTGAAATACATACATTTTTCTCGTTAGATTTATTTCCTGATATGTAATGTCATTCATGTAAACTGTCCTCTTTCATGGTGAGCTTATTTGTTCAAAATATCGATATCGTCTTGGAACCCGCGGTAGTCCACAAATTATCCTGTAATCTGGATCGTTTTTGTTTAATCAAAGTATAGAATACAAAACTCAGATGACTGATCAAAGTAATGGCGGCGAAAGCTTAATATAGATACATACGACCTAGTGCTTAATCTAAGTATACCTTAATCACCATAAGCCATTTTATCATTGTATTGATGATGAAAGAGGAACTGAACCAACAAAAGAAAGAAAATAACTAGATAACGAAAAACTCCCTAATAATTATGAGTCGCAATAAATATAGTACATAATAAATGCATGTAATTATTAGTGATAATAATAAAATAAACTAGAACAGGAGTTCCCGATCTCCGAGGGCGGGCTTTAGTCTGTTTAAGTGCTATATACATAATTCGGCTTAATATTTTTACATGGGCTAGAATCCTAAATGTCCAGGATATAATAAGGAATAAAGAACAAAGGAGACAAGCTGGACGCCTTTATTATGCACAACCACCGAAAATTCGAGAATGGGTTAAGTGAGCCAAGTGAATAGCCTTTATTTAAAAATTAACAGGTCCAAATTGCACCCAACACGCCACCTGGTGGCACGGACAAAAACAGTACATGTAAAATCTTAAGATTGATTTATGCACAACTGGTCCAACCCACATATGTATTTCTTCCATCAGCCTCACATTCCCCGTGATTTCACCAAAACTATAAACGTTACACGTATTTTACTAAAGACATGTCAAAGCTAGATCTACAGAAGATATAGAGAACCTTTGATATGTTTATTGATGTATTACATTTTTGTTAAATTGACAATAAATGTGGCTAGCTCCCTTTGTTCATAAAACAAAATGTTAAAATAAATATTGATTTATGCTAAACTGGACCAACCTAGCCGTGCCTTTTTCTCCGAGTCCATGGATTGATGTATTTGCTTTACCCGAAAAATTCAACATGGCGGTGACTGAGAGCGATCTCGACCCCAAGGTCCGAAACATGTATATAACTTTTTAATGACTGTGCGACCTCTGAGCTGTGCATGCTGGCATGGAACTGAAATGCTACTAATTCTAAAAAAAAACATTTTCGACCTGATTATTCCCCGATATATTCAGATATGACAGTCCAAAGAATTGTCCCACGATTTTGTACGCGGTCAATCTGTGGCTGAAACCTGCTAGGGCTAGACCTTATTTTTCCAATCATCCTCGCAGTCCACGTGATTTGCCAAAACTATAAAAGTTACATATATTTTTTTATAATAGATCTACAGAAGATGTAGATAGACTGTAATATGCTTATTATTGTAAATTGTCTACATATATTTGTATTTGTTTAATTTACAATAAATGTGGGTTGACCCAGTTGTGCATGAAGTAAAATGGTCTTTCTTATTTATGCACAACTTGACCACAGCTTGTTTTAGGCAGCGAGTAGCGAAACCGGAGGCAATGTATCTGAAGATGTGGATATTTTCCATGAATAGATGGTGAATATCGTTTAGTTTTAGAAGTGTCAACTGTTTAAATATAGGATCAGTGTGAGTATTATATCTACTACATGTTATTGTTCTTGCAGAATTCCATAAAATAAGTGCGAGACAATTAGGTTACAGTAAAGCATTTTCAAAATATCAAAAGGAAGAATGTTTTTTAATTTACTTAAAATTCCAATGATTCTAGAAATTTTAATTCAAATAGCGTTTATGTGATTTTCCCATTTTAGGTTACTTTGAATTATAATGCCTAAAAAATTAAAATATGTGACAGATTCTATTTTAGTGTATCATATTAGCAGTTCGCTGAGGCAATTTTCCCCAGATAACAAGGGCCCCATGCTGACGTAATGCTGGGCCACCGTCTGTGACGTCGGGCTAACATTATTCCAATCAAAACTCTTCAAGATCTATAATCACGATTATAATCGTGAATATATTTTTTCTGGACACTTTTTAAACACACAAGTACTCGCTCGACCTAGCGACCTCAAACGCCAAATTCGACTTGTTCATAAGGACTGTTTTGCAGAAATGTCAACCGTTTCCCACACACGGCACCCCTCCTTCCCCTAAATAGGCCACAAACTCAGGCGCGATAAAGCCAATAAACTTAATTGGCTCCTGGCCTCGGGCCGGGCCTCTATACTCAGTTACGTTAACGATATAGCTGCTTAAGTGTGCCAAAAATTAATGCAATTCAAAGTTCTCCATTGCGGTATTATACGATACAGTAAATGTTTAACATATATGGGAGCCAACTGTTTCTACTCCGTCTACATTTTTTTCCGAACCCGATTATATAATACAACCTTATAATAACAGAGTTGATTATCAAGAGGTATAGTATCACAGGGGTGAATGAGTTGATACACTGTGTCTCGCATGTTTACTGGTATCTGACACCATTTTATTGGGATATACTTATATTATGTGTTTCACATAACTACGACGTGTTTGTCACCAGTAATCAAAAAAGCTAAGGTAATCATGGTAATGCACAATGACCAGATTGATGTGACTATTTTAGCCGTGGTACCCCATTGTCAGGTAATCAGATTTATAACTTTAGTCATCAAGACTTGGACATCAGGTGATAGGGTGACGGGGGTAATTCACAGCTAACGTGGTGAGGAGTACGCAGGCTGGCTACCTTTGGTCAGGAAGGCGACCTGTTAACAAAGCCAAGGTGATTAACGGGATTAAAGAGGTGTTACAAATTGAGGCGCTGTGCTTTCACAGCCACGCCGAGTAGGTGTTCCTTTACTGGACGACTGACCATCGCTAGAGACAGGGAAGAGGGGTGGGGGCTACACGGAAGAGCGAGATCTGTATATAAGCCTAGGATCGGGGTGTCCAGGCATGTCAGTTCTCTGTTCATTTCTAGTGATCCAACAATCTACTACTCATCTAAGATGGCTACCTCAATGCCAGATATCAGCGATCAGGAAAGTCTTGATGACTTGTGGAACACATTAGACGAGTTAGCAAGCAGTCCCGAGTTAGAGTATAACTATATGTCAGATGTTCCAGATATGTCTGTTATATCAGACACGAGTTGTTCACCTGTGTTTGTGAAGGAGGAGAGTAGAGATACACTGAGTCAAGTGATGGACAGTATCATGGGAGAAACCAGGTCAACTGTAGTGAGTCCTGATAGCCAGACTGAATCTAATCCTCTAGCTGTGCCATCCAGTACATCTTTTCCTGGAAAGTATGGATTCGGCATCTCATTTGAGAAGCAGACCAAGGAGACAAAGTCCACCACGTGGACATACAGTCCTGCCTTACACAAGCTGTTCGTGAGGGTGGCCACATGTTGTCCTATCCGTTTCCAGACATCAGTAGCCCCTTCTGCAGGCTGTGTGATCAGAGCCACTCCAGTCTACAGCAGACCTGAACACGTGAAGGAGGTAGTCAGAAGATGTCCTAACCACAGTAGCTGTAGAGATGACCAGAATGAAGGTCATCCAGCTCCCACACATCTGGTACGTTGTCAGCACAGCCAGGCTTATTACTGTGAGGATAGCTTCAGTGGCCGCCTCAGTGTGACCATCCCTTACGAGCAGGCTGCTGCAGGTACACCATGGGTAGTCAACCTGTTCCAGTTTATGTGTTTCTCCTCATGTGTTGGTGGACTTAACCGTAGACCAATCCAGGTGATCTTCACAATGGAGGAAGACGGTGAGGTGGTAGGACGTCAGGCAGTAGAGGTTCGAATCTGTGCCTGTCCTGGACGAGATCGTAAGACTGAGGAAGATGCTGCTAACCCCAACAAGCGTCCTGTCAAGCGTGCTGCCCCTAGCTCCATCAATTTAGACAGTAAACGTCAGTGTACAGGGGATAACAACGTGTTCACTCTTACTGTGGTGGGTAAAGACAATTATGAGATGCTGTGTAAGATCCGAGAGTCTCTGGAGCTTGCTGCAATGATCCCACAAGCTCAGGTGTCTGCTTACAGACAACAAGGTCAACCACAAACTCAACCACAAACTCAACCACGGGCTCAACATCAGGCTCAACCTCAGACTCAACCTCAGACTCCACATCAGATACAGGTGCAAACCCAGCCACTCAGAAAGGTACAGCATGTCCAGCAGAAGAGACCAGGTCAGATTGTGTATGCTGCTCCAGCCACTGGTACTACAGGTCAGAATATGAGTTGTAGAGTGACCAGTGGCCAGCCAGCTCCAGCAGCACATACACAACAACGTTACTTCACGTACACCAAAGTGACGGGCACCTCTTCCCAGTAAACTCTCACCTCATCCTCAACAATAACACAGTGATAATAAGAACTATCAGAGAATCACTGATATAGACACCTGCTTACTTACAATAATAGTGCTATGCAGTCTTGCACAACCGCATTTCTGCGATAAATCGTCATCAATTATAGTTACATTTACATTTATGCATGTACATTTATTTTACTATGTTAAACTGTGATATCTCACTAAATAAAATTGTTATTATTAGAAGAAAAAACATTGTCTGTGTCATTAAAACGAGCCCATCAAAGACCTGGGTCAAAACGTTAATATTGCAATTCCGAGTTGATAAAGAAACATTTAAAAAAAAAAATTCTTCGTCAATAAGAATAGAAATACAGAAAAAATGGATTACAACGTCTTCATTGATGGTGGGCAAAGATAATGAGATTCTGTGTAAGGTCCGTGACTCGCTATAGAAACCAGAAAAAAATCAACAAGAGACTCAACCACGAGATAAACAGCGCATGAATCGTTATCAGGTTATGTCTGAATCGCTATGTACTGTTATTCCAACATATGTTGCTTCATACCAAAGTGGACCTGGTTTCATGCATTATATCAACATTATAGTGCCATATCTAGACAGTATTCTACCATTTATAACATTAATTTTATTACCCTGACATTAAATATTATTGTTGGGACTTGTCTGCTTGATGAATGACTTGCAATACGAAAATAGTGGGTCTCAGTCACATAGCGTTAAAATAGCAATAGGTCCGACGACGCTGTTATAATATAAACCCAATAAAATACAAGGTGGACATAATACAATAATTATTGTAAATAGCCTACGCTATGGGTTCAGTATAGAATGAAAACCTATTATAAACTGGCCGGATAGAGTAATATAAAAAATTAGGTTAGTATAGGCTCCATGAGAAACTAAAAAGCTTGCTTTATCAAATTAGTCAATGTTTCGTACCCTGTACATAGGCCCACATGTTAATGTAGCGCATTGATTTTGTTACCTCGAGTTGTCTTGAGAAAATATACGAGGATGTTATTCCTGGATGTTATTCTAATAGACATTGGTCCAATATGGGGTGCGATTTACAATAAATGTATAATTATAAGACAAGATATCTTACATCACCAGGTAAGACAGGCACCACCAGAACTAGAACACACATGATTTACTGCAATCTCATTTTGTTTGCTAAATCATTACTGCATAACACATGGACTTCAATATTTATGTTGTAACGCTGAAATGAGTGGCTAGTATTAAAAGGGTTACCAGGACACAGATCTGACCCAGTTCCAGCACTTGTGATCCGCAGTGTAGGGGGCCATGTTTACTGAGAATTCTATCATGACATGAAATTGTGCTGTTTAACCCTTTAACCGCCGGTGCCGCATATATTCGGGTTTTAATTTTTTATTAGCACATCAAGTACCACCTTTTAAACATGTTAAAGATAAGATGTGACATCAATCAGCAATATTTGAAAACAGTTAACCTCCATTTTGTCAAATCTGAATAATTTTAACTCACTTGAAGTTGTGGATCGCGTCAGCGAGACACAACTTCAAGTGGGTGAAAATTCAGATGGAATAATTTGGCGGGTAAAGAGTTAATATCGAGATGACAGTTTCTTAGTAAGTTATCGAGGAGCCATGCTGCATACAGTATCATGTATAGCAAAGTACATTCGAGTTTTTTCTTCAGATTTAAGGCCAGACTAAACACATTTTCATAAAACGCTGCAACATTCTTCCATTTAAGAAAGTTTTATGGCATTTATAAATATTTTAATTTATTCATTGCTTTATAATAATTTTGTTTCATAATTATTTATTCATTCATTCATTCATTTTTTATTAGCCTTCAAAAGAAGAAAACATACAAAAATACAGTGAATTCAAAATTGTGTTTGTAAATACTAAAAGGCATTGACCCTACATAATTAAAAAAAGCTATTGTTTTCTTGTGTTAATGTGGCCAGAGTGGTAGCGACATTTTCTGTCTCACTATGGTCTCCTGACTGTTATTCTGTATATTGTGGCCATATATGGTATATTATCTGTTTGGTCTTCTTCTTCTTCTTTTATTTCATGGGGACGTGAAAAAACTTCAAAAAACAAAAATCCTGTGAGTGTGTCAATCTGCATCATCTTATGATTTTAACACACTTCCAGACAGTTAATATAACTTACAGTTACATTAACAGTTGTACATATAATAAATTATTGTTTATGAGTCGACAACAAAAAAATACAATGCAGGGCTACAAAATTTTGTATTAATTCAATACAGACATACATCCGCCTACATCGGCAATGAGGATTCTCCTCCTATGCATCCATCCCCACTCTTCAGTCTCGATATTTCAGTTTATGGTTATCAATGGATTACATCGCTACTGATTGTTGAACAGTAGGCAAGGCTCTCAAATTAATATTGTCTGTTTCAATTGTATATATTGCATTTCTAAAAATAATTCAGAAACCTAATGTGGCAATAAGCGCTTATATCGTGTGGTTGTTTGTTCAACGGATGAAAAAATCTACAACCGTATTATAGCGGGTACTGAAATTATGTGCGCAATTGATGACTTCGGCAAGGAGCTGGAACAGTGACGGGCCAGAATTTGTAGTGCTGTTCCGACATGCCAGCAGCACTAGCCCGGCTTTCGTCTTGTCTGGGTTCTAAATTTTGAAGATGCGTTGTCCACCAATATCTACATTTACATAATTATAAAAAAAAACACCTCACACCCCGTTCTGATGTCAAAAGCAAGCTATGCCCCCTGCTTTCAAATCCGGGAAATCGATCCCAGTGTGCTAAAGCATACTGATGAAGCATTCTCGCTTTGTACACAGTAGTTCTGGTCTTGTGTACTATATAATGTCCTCTAGACGTCAACGTGGCACGAATGACTGCTAAGGGTCGACATATTATGCAGTCAGATATGAGCAGACATAACAATTAACCATGACAACCGGATGTATCTCGGATGTATCAAGATCTCTGTCATATCCTACACCATGCTAATGCACTTATCTACATGTCATGGAGTGAATTATATTTCCTCAGGGTTTTTTATTGTTGTCGTCCAATCACATGACAAATAGAAAAACTTATAAATTAATTTGAAGTATGACACGATCAATGTAGTCATGTCACTTTGAAGAAAGCATATATCATGCTTTGTCTGGTAACGCCATACATATTACGTTCCCTTGGATATGAAAGGGTGTATCTGCCACTTTGCAAAGTGGCATATACACCCTTTCATAGCCAAGGGGCCGATTAAATTCACATTAGTTGTGATTTGTATGCAGTTATGGTTGTTTATAATGACACCGCATTGATATTGTGTCTTCGTCATGTCTTGCCTCATTGTACAAGTTATAGCACAGTCCCATTAGGATCATAATTTAATTATGATCCTAAATTATTAGTATGCTTGTCTACAATGCCACATGAGAAAGTCAACATTACTTTGATAAACAGCTTAGATCCAGCAAACAACACATGTGGACTATGTTGTTTTATTGCTTTTCCGTCGTCTGCAAAACTGGTCAAACATCCCGGTAGGGCCCAACATCAATCTAACATCAGATGAACGTCTCTGTTTGCTTAGGAGCAATTACCAGATGCAGTTACATTCACTTATTAGTGTTCTATAGTAGATTGTGTAATTTAGGAGAGGCCAGTGTATACACACGGCTCGGTTATCTAGATGTGATAAGTAGGTTCATTTGAAATTTTGAAAACACACAAGAAACCCATTATTACTATCAAATGGATTAAAAAACATGAATCCGAATGGAAATATTCGTTTGCATGAAAACGTTACCATAAATTTGATCACTAAAACAAAATGTAGGCGCTACTAACCGATATTTTTTTACAATATCAGGTTGATTGTCTGCACAGAATAAGCAGGTGCGCGGCACAGACCAAGTGAGGGCATTTCAATAACCCTGCAATACTGTATGTTTACCAAGGCTAACAAATTATCACTGTGTTAATTACTAAATTATCATGGATTGTGGTGCAGCCTATTATTTACAGATTTAATCTTGTGTCAATTTTCATCTGTCTGAAGCTGAATTTGCTGAATAAATTTCCAGTTTCAGATAAACGAAACAATACGGTTTTAAAACAATATAGTTAAACATAAATTGTAGTGTTCTCTGCCCTGTCGACCGTGTCAAGTCCTCTATATTACAAGTATTATATCTGGTTTCTATATTATGTAATTATCATGCATGTAATTATATATCTTGCTTTTAAACGGTCGTATCCGTCACGTTTAATGTGACACATCAGTCCCTGCATCAGACCCATGCATCCGTAAACAGTTCCTATTTGCTGTGAGTACAATGGGAAGTTGCATTATCTCTCATTCGATGTGCAGAGTACTTTCTGTTGATCATTTTAGTATGTCTATTGCTATCTGTGCTCCAAAATTATATTTAAAAATATTTGTATTTTACGTTAGTTGTTTCATTTGCGATCCGTTTCATTTTCCAAGATTGCAAGTAGGCCTACATGCGATATATTTTTTATCATCATGCAATATTATAAAGTAAACGTTCTCTTAAAAAAAACAGTGTTAGGAAAATAATTTTTTATAACATGCATGATTTTACCACACATGAAAAAAATATTGCGCTCATAATGTATGTTATACATACGTGATCAATCGTTTATGTACACATTCATGGTTTGACTATAACAACTGAAACCATGCAATAATTAACAACATGTCCCAAAAAGAAGATTTTATATCTACTAACAATGTATGATACTGATATACATGTTATTATGGTGAAAGCTATTTCAAAATGTTGAACAAGAAGAAGCGAGCGGGCGGGCGTGTGAGTGAGTGAGTGAGTGAGGTGAGTGAGTGAGTGAGTGAGTGAGTGAGTGGTGAGTGAGTGAGTGAGTGAGTGAGTGAGTGAGTGAGGTGAGTGAGTGAGTGAGTGAGTGAGTGAGTGAGTGAGGTGAGTGAGTGAGTGAGTGAGTGAGTGAGTGAGTGTGAGTGAGTGAGTGAGTGAGTGAGTGAGTGAGTGAGTGAGTGAGTGAGTGAGTGAGTGAGTGAGTGAGTGAGTGAGTGAGTGAGTGAGTGAGTGAGTGAGTGAGTGAGTGAGTGAGTGAGTGAGTGAGTGAGTGAGTGAGTGAGTGAGTGAGTGAGTGAGTGAGTGAGTGAGTGAGTGAGTGAGTGAGTGAGTGAGTGAGTGAGTGAGTGAGTGAGTGAGTGAGTGAGTGAGTGAGTGAGTGAGTGAGTGAGTGAGTGAGTGAGTGAGTGAGTGAGTGAGTGAGTGAGTGTGAGTGAGTGAGTGAGTGAGTGAGTGAGTGAGTGAGTGAGTGAGTGAACGAGTTTGAAAAAATACTGTAAGTCACCAGGTAACACAATCATACGCCTGAAGAAGCACGCTATCTATAAGCCCTGGAGGTAAACATGCTAAATATACCTTATATTTCAGATGAGACTTTGAGCTTAGCTACAATGCAGAGACTATCCACTGATTTGTAGAAAAACAGCACAATGCTTACCACCGACTGTTCAGCATGCAGGTTTCCAATCAATCTCTGTGTTTTACATAATAAATCCTGCCTGTCCCGTTACTTACCTAACTTGAGTGATTCCACACCTCTTATCAGTGTCCATAATAGAACCAATGATAATGTGAACCTTAAGATCAGAAGAAATGAGTTTGAATCCATGATGGTAGGATATGTGGTTGCTGTGTGTATGGAGGCAGATGATGAGTCAGTACTTGTGTATTAGGATACCCGTCACTCCCCTCCATGCCAGTACGACGAGGGAGAGAGTCTGTAAATCCTGAAGTCACTCACATCCGTGTACATTTTCTATTTGCTAGACATTTGTGACGTTAGGAGGAATCTCATTCCGCTCAGTCTGAATAATAACCACAATACACATAACGATCAAGGCACATTATTCATAGAAAAACTAACCGGCGCTAATGTGGTCAATCATTATGAAATAAACAGCACAGACGCTCAATATCATATTAAACTCACCACAATGTGTGCACGACATCCAGTTTGTAATTTTTACCAATGTTTTGTTTATCATGTTTATGAGGCAGTTAGCTGGTTGTCATGGTTATTGTATGCGTGACTGTGTAAGATACACACATTGTCAAGTAGCCATACAAAATGTGGTCCAGTTCCTGCGCAGGTTCAATGTTGGGCCAACGTCAAAGACGTTGACCCATCATTGAACCTAGGTTATGATCGATGCTAGTACTTACTGGGACGACCACATTAAGGATGAGAAATGATGGACAGATAGCTGTAATTTCCGCCTAGTAAAGCTGTATTCTGCGCCAGTACATATCAAAGCAGTGATTGTCCTACTTAACTGCCCCTATTTGGTCCCACGCTGAGCCGACCTATTTACTAAATGGTGTCATCACTGGTCATTGTAATAGTTCTGTCCTAGTGATATTTGAATCAGTCAATGGTAGTTGAATTACGGAGTATGCCGTTCATAAGAATTTGACTGTTATATTCCCAGAGCTATGTGGTATGATGATGTTCGCATTCAGTCATTGTACTTGTAGTAATTTAGGTCATACATGTATATTATAAACATATTTTAAATCAATGTTTTGCTGTTAATTTTTTTTTTTTTACAAAAGTGATTCTAATTTATTATGCTTTTAGATCTTTGTTTTGCTATGGATATTTATAATAATATAAAGCGCGGATTATTAAACTTTATTAAAGTTTTCGTGTCGACTTTTCCGTTGCATACCTACATGTAAATCCTAGCTGCATGGACGTGAAAATTAAATGAAAAATGAAATAAATGGGGTTTTAGGCCACCTTAGTGCACATGATTATAGGCTAAACTAGACCAGGAGAATCTCCTGAGGATGGTGAGATGACACTGCCCTCCAGACACAGGAAATACGAGCCCTGGCGATCTGGGGCCGAGCACGCTACCTCTCGGTCACGTATGCTCTCCACAATATTGAATCTTTAGGAGTGAGCAGGGAAGAATTATGTTGTTTCTTTGAAACTTGAGTGTCAGAGCGGACGACGAGCCCGCGATCTCCGACTTTCCAAGCTGACAGCTTTAGCCACTGCACCAGGGCCCCCGGTGGACGTATTCTCATATATCTTAGGCCTATAATGAAGCCCCAAACGGTTGTCAGCTTTAAGGTGTGTGCACTAGATCATGAAATTGTTATTTTTCAATGACTATATAATCGAGGGAGAGGGGTTCTTGCATCCTACTTTTCCAAAACAAATCGCCTTGACCTATTAGTTATAGAAAGGTGTCCAACGGCATAGTGGTATACTGGTATAGCTCATAATATTTCCAGTGCAGCTGATAATGTTTTCTGCAGTGCAAAGCCAAAAGGCAGTATCTGCCTTATACTTTAAAGTCCACTGCATATTAGTGTTAGTTCAGAATGCTTTCAGCTCCGCCCAGTGCATATTAGTGTCACCTCCGAACGCTGTCAGTTCAGCAAACTGCGCATCTACCTAGTGTTAGCCTACAAAGTTAGGCCATAATCACGCTTTTAGTTCTTCCCACCACATAGCCCATAATGCTTTTAGTTCCGCCTACTGCATGGTGTTAATAATTATTCATTATCCGACTTTTGTTTTTAAAATTTCCAGGTGGAATGCACCTGAACAGCTAAAAAAGTATCCACCTCCCTTATTTTTGTTTCGGATACGCCACTACAATGATCAATCAGAAATAGCGGGTTGTAAATATTTGTTTAAGTCCAGTTAAATTTCCCAAGGATTAAAACTTTAAATCACACTAGCTATGTGAGTACAATACGTTACGTAAATAAAAATAAATTAAACTAACTTATATGGGCTTAATTATTTTATGTTATAACCATTTAACTACCAAATTCCACGTCCGTTATATTTAATTAAGGAAATCACGAAGGTTTTAAACAAATTACAGTATTTTTGATGACTTTTCGATCCCATGCGATAGAAATGAAATGAATCGGGCTTTAGGCCACCTTTGTGCACATATAGGCTAAACTGGGCCAGGAGAACCTCCTGAGGATGGTGAGATGATTGAAAATGACACTGTTCTCCAGACACAGGTTTCGAAATTCGAACCCTGGCGGTCTGAGGCCGAGCACGCTACCTCTCGGTCACGGAGGCTCCCCACAATACTGACTTTCACACGTGGATGGGGAAGAAACATTTTTGTTTCTTTCAAACCGCCGAGACCGGGAACCGAACCCCGAACTCTGGCGTGAAAGGCAGCGGTGCTAACCACTACCCTAGGGCCCCCGCCCCAATGCGATAGAAACGTGGTGTGTTTAAAAGTGTAAATAAATTAAAGATCATTATAAAACATGATTTAATTTTCTGAGAAATCAATCAACTATGGTTAACATGCATGTTGTAGATTGCAATACAATATATTCTAATAACATTAAGATACAATGGCGGGGATTAACAGACTACTAAACTACTCATAGGAATTTAGGACAACTTGTTTAAGATTTTGAACATACTAACGAGCCTATATTTGTGGCATCTCATGTGTTACTAGGCTTATTCTCACACAGGAGACGTCCCTGAAAAAAATGGTTTCACTCATGTAGGGTCCTAATGGTATCATGAGGGCGTATTATTAAAACAATCGGAAATAGTAATGAACTTTAGGTTCATTAGTTCAATGGGTAGTAGTCGTAATATAATTATGTGATTTTTCGTTATTTTTTGGCGCCATCATATAGATTTAACACAAAAATATTACTATTTGATAACTAACCGGTTGATTCCTTGGCTTTGAACATGTATGATTCGCCACTGAAGTCATCTTCCTATGCAGATTAACCCTTTAACCACCGGTGCCGCATATATTCAGGTTTTCATTTTTTATTAGCACATTTAGTACCACCTTGTTAAAGATAAAATGTGACATCAATCAGCAATATTTGAAAACACTTGATCTCCATTTTGTCAAATCTGAATAATTTTCACTCACTTGAAGTTGTGGATCGCGTCAGCGAGACACAGCGTCAAGTGGGTGAAAATTCAAATTGACTAATTTCGCGGTTAAAGGGGGAATGGCCAATATTATGATCAATTGTGTATTTCAGGATATTTTTGTACTTTTGATTGCGGGTGGTTTTACGGTCATCTTTTATTTTAGCTCTATCAACTTCCCTGTGAATTTTTGGGAAGGGGATGCTACCCTAGAATTCATTTATTAGGTCCATGTTTGTAAAAAAAATCCTTTGATAGTAGATCTTGTCCACCTTCGATAGTTAGGGCCTATTATGGCTTCTGGAGTGTTAATAATAAAAAGGAAATAGTAGGTCGATAGCCATGTATGTATACACATATGGAAAGCTACGGGGCCTTTCTATAGCGTCAAAATATTAATTATGCAATAAATTAATTATACTAGTATTAAGATTAATCAAATTGGACATAGCAATCTGAAATTTCTACTAGGCTTGTTGTATTTTCTAATTTAACTAGTTAAATACATAAAAATATATACTCACTATTTTCCGACGATGTTATACTAATATTGCAGTAGGCTACCCTACAGTGGAAGTAAATAGACCCTATACCATGTATATTGCTCATGCCTGACGAGAGGCAGCCCTGTCGTCTATAAACATGTTATCATGCCCATTATCATGCTGTCTACGCTTTGCCTTCTCGTCCCTACTACATGTAGCAGACGTATATAGGCCTCTACAATGTATGTTAGGAAGCTCTCAAGGGGGGATCTCGTGTCGATCGGTTTTATTGTGTACATTATCTGACAATAATTTATTGTCCTGACTATGTCGTTATAAAACTATTTGTGCTCGTACAGTCAAACCATCGTGCTTAAAAATCAACTGTGCAAACACTAACAGTTAGTGCTGCTCGATCAGTCTCGGGCCAATGCCATAACACTGACCCAATGTTGAACTGATGTCTTGCAATGCTATGAAAAGTATTGCGGTAAACATAACGACCAATACGAGACGCCATGGATGTGTGACTCGCGGGGTGACGCCGGTTATCTAGGTCTGGTAGGGAACAGTTAATATTGCACACAATCCACGTTTCGACTATTACATTTATTATTAGTCCAGGAATTTTAGGTTTTGAAATGGAAAAAAATAATATAAAGCTGAAAATTTCAGGATGTGTTCAGAATGTCCTCCTTTATTACCTGTAAAAAGTCCCAAAGTTTCCCCTGAGCGGAACATCCTCTTTTTTGACAAAATTCAAAATGGCCGCCAAGCGCCATGTTGAAGTTGTAATTCCTGAACTTTTTGACATATATTTTATTGTAATACGTCATTTTCACATGATTTCTAATGCTGAATTCATTTCTGAAGCTGTTAGTAACTTTTAAGGTTTCACTAAAGTAAAAACTTAAGATGGACACCATTTGAGGTTTGATTTGGGAGCAAGTCTATTGTCATTCGTACTTGAGATACATATAAGCTTTTCAATCTATAAATTACCAGTACATCCTCCTTTAATACATGTAAAGAGTCCTAAAGTTTCCACTGAGCGCAACAACCTTTTTTTGCCAAAATTCAAAATGGCCGCCATGCCCCATGTTGAAGTTGTAATTCCTGAACTATTTGACATTATTTTATTGTAATACGTCATTTTCACATGATATTTAATGCTGAATTTATTTCAGAAGCTGTTAGTAATTTTTAAGGTCTCGCTAAAGAATAAATCCAAGATGACCGCCATTTGAGGTTTGATTGGGAGCAAGTCTATTGTCAATCGTATTTGAAAAATTTCTAAATTACCAGTACGTCCTCTTTAATACCTGTAAGGAATCCGAAAGTTTCCCCTTAGCGCAACAACCTTTTTATGCGAAAATTCAAAATGGCCGCCATGCACCATGTTGAAGTTGTAATTCCTGAACTATTTGACATAAATATATTTTAATGTAGTACCTTATTGTAATACCTGATTATTAATGCTGAATTCGTTCCTAAAGCGTTGAGTAACTTAAAGTTTCGTTAAAGAATAAATCCAAGATGGCCGCCATTTGATGTTTGATTGTGAGCAAGTCTCTTTTCATTCGTCTTCGAGATACAAATAAGCTTTTAAATATATAAATTACCAGTAATTATTGACAAACAAATAACTCTATATCCAAAAAAAATATGCAGCACACATTTTAATGTATCTATTTTCTAATACATAATAGCCAAAACATCATATTCAATAAATACAACAACGTCTGAGAGAGTTGTGCCATTTTTATCCTAATCATCAACCTCAATTCATTAATTCGCGCTAACTTACTGTACCCAGTCCCCATTCAGCTTGTGTACATCACAAACCTACTGCATCAAACACGCAACCAAGTTTTGCAACCACACAAAACTAATCATTTTCATTAATTTGGGAGGTGCTGCATCAAGCTGCATGAAAACTGGCTACGGGTTTTCATTTTAAAATTGTCATCTCCTGCCTGTTGGTGGTAATCTGTCCCCATGCAATTCGTGTACGTGTAGATATGTCAGTGGTAAATGTTATTTACTACTGCTTCAGCTGAGGTCCTAAGCAAGTGTCCTAAGCAAGTGTCCTAAGCACTCGAGTCCACATGGTCATAGGAAAGGTCTCACACACAAGCCTGCATGATCCTAGGCAAAGACTCCCACCCGAGACTACAGATCCTAGACAAGGTCTCACAACTGAGCCCGCAGTGCCTAGGCAAGGACGCAAACACAACACAGGCAAGAAATTACACCCAAGTCCCTAGTGTCCTACGCAAGAACTCACACTCGAGTCCAAAAGCTGGTGGGCAAGGACACCTGACCCCACAGGTCCTAGACAAGGATTCACACCCGAGCCTAGAAGTCATAGGCAAGGCTTCACCCCAGGCACGCATGGTATTAGGCGAGGTTTCAAACCCGAGCATACAAGTCCTAGGCAAGGATTTACCGTGAGCCGGCATGGTCTTAGACAAGGACTTACATCCGAGCCTGCAAGTTCCTAGGCAAGAACTCACACCTCACAGCCCGCAGGGTCCTAGGCAAGGTCTTACACTGGAGCTTGCAGGCTCCTAGGCAAGCACTCACACCCAGGCCAGCAGGGTCCTAGGCAAGATCTCACACCTCACATGCGGACATAAGGGCTCAATGCAAGGTATCACAGCCGAGCCTGCAGGATCCTAGGGAAGGTCGCATACCCTATTTATCATGTTTATATATATTTGATACAAGATTATTAGAAAAACGAATAAGTTTGTTTTGTGTTTGAAATAACGAGGCTGTCCCGATGACCCATTCGATTTGGTTGTGTCTCGAAACTCAGAGTTATTGGATTCGAATCCTTGTCGGGTCGGATGTTTGTCATCAAGAATGTGCATATACAATACTCCAAACTGTTCAAAGGCCTGGAGTGTGCAGTGATGTCTATGGCACTGTGCACTATAAAGAACCCTTAAAGTTATTCAATAAAAGATGGGTATAGTTCCTTCATTCTTTCGTGATATTGTCATTATTGTGCAGAAAGCAACGTAAAGCAATATTCACTTGAAATAAAGACACGTGTATAGATGACAGATATTTTGTAGTGTGGCTTAGCTGGGTAGCCATACATTAAATCAGAATGGCCGTGATTTTTCAATATGACCACCATAATAAATAACATTAGTTTTCATTTGATATTATATGTTTTAGCATGTTTTACCATGTCTAAATCTTAATCTGTTTTAAAAGTTTTTTCAAATCCTTTTTCATATTTGATTGATGTCTGATTTCAAATGTAATTGGTTTGTCTCGTGAGATAAATTGAGTTATTTTATGAGCTATGTTTATTGTGTCTCTGCTTCCCGTGTATCTTTTATGACGAAATAATATTATATTTAGTAGTATCAGATACAGCAAGGCCACTAAAATTGAAATCTTAGTGGCCTTGCTAAAACTATGGTAGCCCTGTTTTGCGATAGTCATTATTCAATTTATTAAATCTTACCTTTGAAAACTACTGAATTGTTAAAGGATTTTTAGTGCTGAAAAATAAAATCAGTAGTATCAAAACGTTGAGCAGTCTTCGTGTGTTAAGTTGTTGTGACTTACACAATGGCACAACGTACTCTCTTGTCACCGTCTTTTAAATAATTGCATGCATTTTAATTTATCATTATTATCATGATTGTTATCACTTGAAAGGTTTGAGCACCACCGAGGACAATTTACTTAACTAAACCACATGCATATAGTGCAAGAGCATTAGGGTTGAACCTGGAATAAAATTGCAGAAAGCTGATTTTTTCAGGAATGATACATGGACATCTTCCCAGACGAATTCCGAAGATGCCCCAAAAATTCCCCTTGTGCATTATTTTTAATTCAAGATGGCCGCCACCATGTAACGCCATTAAAAAAAAACAGGGGTATACCCTAATTCTTCACTTTTGTAGTTAGGAAAAAAATATTTTGGTGTCTCTACTTATGTTTTAAGGCACAAAGAGTTGATACAGATGATCAGGAATGATATCAGCACTTTTCTCAATACCAAAAATCCAAGATGGCCGCCATATTGTTCTGATTATGTTAAGCTATTTTCGAAAAAAACAGGGGTATACCATAATTCCTCACTTTTGCAGCTCGAAAAAATATTTAGGTGTCTCTACTTATGTTTGAGGACACAAAGAGTTTATCCAGATGATCTGAAATGATATCAGTACTTTTCTCAATACCAAAAATCCAAGATGGCCGCCATATTGATATACTGAGTATGTTGAGCGATCTCTTAATTAAAAAAACGAAAATATGAGGTAACTATCTCGTTGTTGAGCCTAAAATGTATTTTTTGACTAAACCCATGGAGTCTAGCACTTATTTAGATCACCAATATTTTATTATATTGAATTTATCAACATAAATCCCACATACCGGTAGTTCAATGTTATGTAACACCATATAACGTCATTTTTCCCCAAAAAAAGGAATATACCACAATTCCTCACTTTTGCAGTTAAAAAAAAATATTTTGGTGCCTCTACACAAAAAGCTCATCAACAGGATCAGAAATGATATTATTCCTTTTCTTATCTCCACAAATCCAAGATGGCGACCATTATGTGAAGCGTCCCCCCCCTTTAGAAAATCACGTACATGCCATAATCATCATGTTGTTGAAACTTTTTTTTCAGGGCCATGGAATCTAGAATATATTTCCATCACCAATTTTTTAAATAGAATGTGCTTATCAACACAAAATCCAACATGGCTGCCATATTGGTTAGCTCTTTTAGCGCAGATGCCACGATTAAGCGATGTCCAACTGCTTTTTCATATGGGAATATAGATATAGATTGATCAAATTTACAAAATATCATATGTCAGAAATCATTGATTAAAAATTCTAACATCTCTCATCTTTAAATAGAAGTGTATTTTTCATTCATTTAAAGTTTGAGATAGCGTAAGAAATTCCAGTTTCAAACACAGCGACTAATTCCAATGTAGGTATTTTATATATAAAATATATATAAATATATAAATATATATATATAAAATGTTTTTCGATTTTGGTTAAGTATTAGTTGTGATTATTATTGTGAATGTACATAATAACAGAGCTAAGTACAATATTACACCAGATTGAACACGTTTAACGTCAGGATATGATAGTTTTATGTCAGGATATATGAATATGATATCAGGATATGACACTTTAATATCATGATATGTAATATAATGTCCAAACATTGGTGTTTAATATAGCAAAATAACGTTATGATGGCTCAATACAGCTTTATAAAGGCAGTATATAGTGGTTAAACATCACGTTGCTGTATTAAAATGAAAAGATATACATCATATTAACACGAAATGCATTACAATTTCGTGATATATCATTTTAACATCACTATAACATTTTAATGTCAGGATATGACATTTGAATATTAGGATATGGTACTTGAATATTATGATGTGACTTTATACATTGATGAAATGACACATTGAGGTCACAATATAGCATTGTAATGTGATGGTGTGTCATTATAATGACAAACATGCTATTTATTATCGAATATTGTATAATAAACAGTTCGAAGTCAGGATCTGGCATATTTTTGCCAGGATATTGGATTGTAATTTATCAGAATATGACACTTTAACGTCATGATATTATAATGTCCAAATTTAGTCCTTTTATATCACACAATAAGATTTGAATGTCAAGATATTCATTTTTTTATGATAGGGTATGACATTATCAAATCAAGATATGGCGGGCTTGGCGGCATTCTAATGTGACATTATAAGGACTGAATATGACACTACAATATTTTAATGTGACCATAGAATGTCAGGCTTTGTCACGTTGAAGTCTGGATATGGCATTTTAATGTCAGGATATTATATTGTCATGTCAAGGTATAGCATTTCAATAACATTATATTGACAGACGCACGTTACCATATGGTAATACAGAATCGACATAGAACATTCCAATATCAGGCTGGCACATGTCAGTTCAACATATATATCGCAATATAATTCAGTAAGTAAAGGCCTCTACATTGCTCAAATACCGGTACTCCAAAACTGCCAAGAACAAAAGCACTTTGGAAGATTCAATAAATGGAAAGTAATTAGATAGCGTTAAGACACATGCTCTTTGAACAGCATGTGGCCTTGCCCTCTTTTACTTTCATTTCCTCTTACACTAAAATGTCATATTGTGATGTTAATATGCTATATCATGATATGTAATATTGTGACAATACACTAAAAGATCCTGTCACTTTAATACCATATCGTGATGCTCAACCACCATATCCTGCATTTATAAAGCTGTATCCAAACATCATAACGTCATTTTACTATAATAAAGAGCAATATTTAGACATTACAAAACCATCTCATGACGTTAATGTTTCATGTCCTCATATTATCGTGACATAAAGAGATCATACCCTGACGATAAACTGTGACATCAATTAATTTAATGTCATATTCCGATATTCTGATGTAAAATCATCTCATTACAACACCATACAATGCCATAACTTCATTACGAAATATATATATCCTAATATTCAAAATGTAATATCTTGATATTTAAATGATATATTTCATGATATTAAACATATTGACATTCGCAGATCAAGGACAAAAGTAAGTATTTAAAAGAGCATTGTTACAGGACGATTATCAAAGATGTCATGTACATGTAACGTGTGAGGCGCAAGTCCTTATCTTGTAGGCCTAATTGATTTATGCTAGAAAGCCTCCCTTCAACGTCGCCTACTGCCCCAGCCAACACGGGGCATTAATCCAATTCTGTTTAATTTTTGTGCCAGCGTCGAAGACGGTCAGCCCATATTAAAACAGCATTGGATGAATGCCTCGTGTTTAAACTCCATTATGATACAGAGCATATTTTGCTGTACAGGAGGGTGTGGAATCTACAGTCTGGGAACGGATTTTATATCATGGTCGTTTGTAACCAACGCAAACTGAAAGAGCAGTCGCCCCAGAAAGAGTTCTAAAAAGAGTGAGTTGCGGGTGCAGAGTGGCTTGTTCAAAGGGGGGGGGGATCTCACAAATCTAGACTATATTGTACAACGATGTGCTCTTTTTGTATTGGCCAAACCTGTAGAAACTGTGACAGCTCGGATAATTGAAACGCAATAATTTCATTATTTACCTGAGATTAATTTGTTAACTTGACAAATCTCAATCTACATTTCTAGTGGGAAAGCAGTTCGAAAACACTCCAAAGCGTCACCCACCATGGTGGAATTAACTATAACTACCATGTGGGATTCATGTCGATAAACCCAATATAATAAAATATGGTCATCTAAATAAGTTTCAGACTCCATGGGTTCGGCTGAAAAATACATTTTAGTTTCAGCAACGAGATAGTTATCGCATATTTTCGGGTTTTTTAAGAGATCGCTTAACAAAATATTATGGCGGCCATCTTGAATTTGTGGTATTAAGAAAAGTACTGAAATTATTTCTGATCATCTGGATAACCTCCTTGTACTTTAAAACATAGGTAGAGACACGAAAATCATTGTTTTAACTTCAAAAGTGGGGGATTGGGGTATAACCCTTTTTTTAAATGGCGTTACCTGGTGTTATTTTTAATTAACTACTATGTGTGATTTATGTTGATAAATTCAATATAATAAAATAATGGTGATCTAAATAAGTGTTATATTCCATGGGTTTGGCCAAAAAATACATTTTAGGTTCAACAACGAGATAGATATCTCATATTTTCGGGTGTTTTTAAGAGATCGCTTAACATAATCAGAACAATATGGCGGCCATCTTGGATTTTTGGTATTGAGAAAAGTGCTGATATCATTCCTGATCATCTGTATCAACTCTTTGTGCCTTAAAACATAAGTAGAGACACCAAAATATTTTTTTCCTAACTACAAAAGTGAAGAATTAGGGTATACCCCTGTTTTTTTTAAATGGCGTCACATGGTGGCGGCCATCTTGAATTAAAAAAAATGCACAAGGGGGATTTTTGGGGCATCTTCGGAATTCGTCTGGGGAGATGTCCAGGTATCATTCCTGAAAAAATCAGATTTCTGCAATTTTATTCCAGGTTCCTGTGTTTTTTTCACTAATGCTCTTGCACTAATAGCATTACCACACGTCATTCCATAAATACTTTTTACTGCCAATATCTTTCCAAATAAAAAATTATATAGACAAAAAATGCCATAATTTCTCAAATTGTTCTTCTTCCCCAATGGCGGCCATTTTTAATTGTGCATTGATAGAAACCCTTCAATGTTAAAATAGGATCAGAATTACGTTTTTTTGTTAAAAATTATACAGAAAAAAGATATTACAAAGGAATATATTTGAATTTCCTCATAAGTTACATTTTGCAATTTTTATGGACACTGGCCAAAAACAACATGTTCCGCTCCTGAGAAACTTTGGGACTTTTGACAGGTCATTAAGAATGACCATCTAAATAACTAATATTTTTTTCCATCTTTGTTCTTAAATATGCTTAGAATTCCTGGACTATAATACATACATAGCTTTGACTAGCTCCGTTGGAATAATTAGATTCCCGATTATTAGTAACCAGGAATTAGCCCGTATTTTAGCCAGTCTGTGAACAAATTGTATGAAGCTAATTTCAACTGATTATGGTGGGCATGGTTATGGTCAATTGCCTGTAAAAAGTAATGTGGGGTAGGGGCTGGGGAAAAGGTTTTATTAGAGAAAATCCAAAATGACCGTCACGATCGCCCCATAACTCTTGAACTCTTGAACTGTCTTTTCCCACTAATTTAGACATAAAAATTACATTTCTGAAGTTATTTAATCATTTCATAGTCCCCTTCCGCAAAAATCCAAGATGGTCGCCAACCGCATATTTCGCATCAAAACTTTTGAACAATGGTGGTTTTGTTTTGTATGCTAATTGTAGGCCATAGAACATTTGTTGGTTGCCGACGCATTTTACATAAACGCCGAAATATGTAACACACCCCCCCCCCCCCCCGAATTACCACCGCAGAGCCATTTCTGTATATTTTGAACTGTTAGGCTTAGACGGTCATTCTCAAAATTTGCATACATTAACATTGATGGTTTTAAAGATATCGACCTAAAACTTATTTCAACATAATAAAAACAGCTGAGATCGCCGGGATACCCGCACCCTGAGTGGCGGGCTGACGAGCGGTTCAGGGTTTATACCCCCCCCCCCCCCGCTTATCTTGCAGCATACCTTTTTTTAGTAGCATTTTACTTTGATCAATGTTTCGTATTGTCATCAGATTATGATATTTTTTCCTTCATTAAAGCCACAAAGCACATCACATTTTATATTCATATTGTCTGCTAGTACTCGTTTTTGATCGTATACATACATGATGTCGGACAGTTTGCATGCAACGACCAAATAATCCAGCTAGGACGGTACTAGACGTATTACTGATGTTATTTAAACACCTGTTGCTTCATACTCATATCCATCGATCGAAGTGGATCTGGTTTCATGCACTATAGCAACATTATAGTTCTAGACGTTAGTCTTCTATTTATAATAGTATATCTTGCAAGTGAACCTGTACATATCAGAATGGTTTGGGAACAAAGATTTATTCCGGTTTGGACATGATCCAGTTTGTACTATTTTTTTTGCTTCCGGAAAGGAAAAAACAACGATAACTTGTACAATCACATGATGGTTATAATTCAGGGTGCGTCGTAAGTAGGCCTACGAATGATAGGTGGCTGCATGGAAATTAAATTGATATAAAAAAAGACACAATTGTTTTTTAAAGATGCTTCATTATATTAAAATAATCAACATAATCAATTCATACATTTCTTTTTTTTTCTGAAAGGATGATTCATACATCACACATAACATAATTGTCTAGTATACAGTATCTAGTATAGAGAATATATTCTTGCCAGTATACATATTGTGTCCAAGATAACTTATACGTGTATTTACAATGGAAGCGCATTTGTGTTCTTTAAAAACAGTTTTTTATAAACATTGAATCCTTGTGATCGTCGACACATATTTCAGACGGAGCATAGTATTTGTTAACAACGATATCAGCTCGTTTAAATAATAAAGCAATAGGAGAAGATAGCTGTGTTTTTTGGATATAGAGAAGTTGATCTTGTTACAGCAGTTTTATTTATTTCATCTGTTTCAGTGTTGACGACAGCAACTCGTTCGTTTCTTAACTTTTTATTCAATTTTTGAAATGTATGACGCTGGATAAAATGTTTCGATACTGTATAATAATCTCATTTAATCCATTTTATCAACCTCAAACAGTCAAGGACCGTGTACCGGGCTTCATTGTGCGTTTAAATTGCACATAAGACCAGCTGTACGTAAAGTGTCAATGCTTGAATTGACTAAGAATTTACTAAGAAAGAAAAAATGACATAGCAATAATCCACCTATGACAGAATTAATCAAACATTTTTTTATATTTTACCTATGCAGCATACATTTAATTGTCGTTTTGTTTGCTTTGAGGTTCTGTGGTTTTATCATTAATTATCATAAACATAGGCTCTAACGAAAATATTCAACCGAAATAATAGTCTAAGCTGCTTAATTAAAAAATATGTTAATGCATTGATATGTTTATGCATTGATACGAACTTTTAATTATATAATATTAAATTAGTATATTTAATATTATATACCAACATCTGTATTGTGTTATTATCGCTTCATGGTAGACCCACTATATTGACAGAAAAATGCAGACACTATGATGTTATATCCTAAAATTAATAGGTTTGTCAAGACAAAAAGATATTATTCTATTATAGGCCTAGAGTGGAATTATAATGCCATGCCTACATGTCATATGATAACATTAGATTGTAATATTATGGTATTACAATATCGTATGATTCGAAATATATAGTATACTAACATTATCTGATGAGGAAGATCATCCAATGGTATTCAATGTGAGGGTATACAGATTATTCTTATAAATGGTGGAAAAATATTTAGATATGACACTATTATGTTGATATAGGGCATGAAAACAGATCCACTTCGGTATGAAACAACATATGTTTGAATAACACCAATAATACTTCTAGTATAGTACCATCCACGCCCGATGGTTAGCTCGCCCCATGCAAATGTCAGACAATGTGTATATATTAGAACAACAACAAGCTTATATATTACAAGTTAACATAAAATGTGTTGTGCGTTGTGGTTGTAATTAATGAAAAAATGTTTAAGTTAGTTTTAGATCAATGCCTTTAAAACCATCGATGTTAGGATATACATATATTACCAAACTCACATTGTGTGGCCATCGAAAAACATTTTGAATGGTAACATAATTTTTTAGGCCCAACAGTTCAAAAATGTAATATGTATGGCGAAATTAGTGGGAAAAGATACCTAACAAAATATTCGGTGCAAATGGTTAAAAAAATATGGGGTAATATGTGACGGTGGCGGATATTTTGGATTTTCTCTGATAAAATGATTTACCCGAACCCCATCCAACCTTACTTTTTGAAGGTAATTTACCAGTTGAAATTAGCTTCCTATTATGACACACATGAACTTAGGGATATTAAATGAATTTAGATGAATAATAGTCGACGTCATTTAAAAAAAGGCTTTTAAAATTAATGAGAAATCAAACTTTTATGGAAGTTGGACGATATTCGACTGAATAATAAGTGTCGAAAAAAACTTAAACTAATAATTAATATCTGTCAAGATATCGTCATTTGGCTATACGACGGTTTAACGAGCCAAAACCAGTCAATAATGCATTTTAAAAGTACAATACTTTCAAATTATATTTGGCGATGTGGTTGACATAGCTGAAATGAACGTGTCCATGTGCCAAGGATGGTCTATTTATTGTTAAAGACCAGTTCCATTTTGTATTCTGCTTCGGATATAGGCTATTACAAGAAACTATATAATAGGCTTACTTATTTTTAGCCTACACATTTTTTTGGTCAATTTTGTCTCCAACTGATCCAAATGTAATAAAACCATTAGCGTCAGACAGTCGTGACTCAGATGTCGTCATTCAGTAGCGATATAGCCTACTAATACAGTTAATTACCACTGTATTAAACATCCTAAGGCAATTACTTATAATCTATATATTTTTATTACATGGCTGTGTGACAAGGGCTAATCCTATTCTAAAATCACACATTGTCAGAGTTGGTGCAAGTCATATAATGTCAATCACCATGCTCGCAGTGCTGACAATTAAGGTGGGCATGCTCTATTATTTTTTTAATATGGACAAAGAAGATGGTGTCGTCAAAAGCATAGAGTTGTATCTATTACATTTACAATAATTTATTTTTTCACAGACGACACTAGGCCTACGTTACCGGGTACGACTATATATTTTCTGTGTTTTTTCTTAAATCTTTAAGTCTTTGCCCTACAGCTGCCCTCCAATTTAATTATCAGGTTGGTGATTCTACACGGCACTTGCTAACCAGCCTAGTCTCTGGGACAACTCTCGAAACCAGAGACTTGGGCAATCCTAAGTGGGAAAACGCTGCCTCAACACTGACCACAGTGTGTCAATTACCAACATCAAAGTCTGCCAAAGAGAACTAGAATGGCATAGACATAAAGTCAAGGAGGCTGTCCACATATGGCAACGACGTCCGACCATATAAACAGGGATCAAGGCTACCAGCTACCACCCATCTACGACAAGATCATTCCGCCGATGTCTGAGCCATTTCACCACCAGGACATCAGATCAAGAGTGGTCTTTCCAAGCCGAAATGTCATAAGTTTCAAACAACATTTGTTTCAAAGCTAGTACAATTGGTACAATTCCAGAGACTTGTAGCCTTAATAGCGGATGCCGGAAGAAAATTCTAATCTGGGATGGATTTATGCAAAAAAAACAATTTTGTTCCAGCGTGGTGTACGTGGCTCTAATATGTTTATAATTATATGGGCAAAGTCCGCCACTTCAAGACTTTTCCACAAGCTAATATCAAAAAATCAACTTCTCACTAGACCTCTTTTTACAACTTTATTTTAAAATATAAAAAATATTTCTTCTTGTCCTAAAAAATTGAGATACCAAGTATAAAACATTGATTTTAATCATTTTCTTAGTGAACAATTAAAATCATCAAAAAACACACACAGAATACGTTACATTTTTTTATAGTTTAAACATTTACATAAATATCTGATATGTATTGGGCATTTTTGTACAATACTATGCAAAATAAAAACATGCACAATTAAATATAATAATGTAATTTCAATGTTTCTAAGTGTCAATGGTCTTGATACATTGCAGTATAAAAGATATAAAGGTTTTTCGAAGTATAGTAGTTTACTTTTATTTTAGTTTGTTCCTGATGAGAACAGTAGTGTCTACATGTTCAATACCCTTTCAATATTGTTTTAAATAAACCTAGGCAATACAATAAATTGCGCGTGTCATTGCCACCAGAATTATTGTATCTACTATTTCACTATACTTCACCAGGCACAAAATCATTATCAGAACTAAAAGTAACGTATTCTGTATTTCTGTGTATAATGGACGTTATTACACACTGCCACATTGAATAATCCAGGTGTTTTTTTGTCTAAGCACATTTTTAATTATTTCTATAACGTATATACTGAGTTTCCGTCATTTCGTGTCCCTAATTAATATTTCCAATAAAAATACAAAATACGTTACCAAAATACGTTACATAACTAACATAATTCATGTCATGATAAAGTAATGATACTATATGTCACTATATCCAGTAAATAGTTGTATCATACAAAGTGTGAGTGTTTTGTACTTTTGTTACGAAACAGAACGTACTATTACAACATTGTTTAGTGAAGAGCAAAATACGTTACCAAAATACGTTACCAAAATACGTTACAAAATGTAACGTATTTTGTGTAACGTATACTGATTTTTTTTTACTTTTTGCACAATTGTAAAGCTGGGTCTAGTGGCCAGGCTAAATTTTTACTTGCTGCGTGGAGACATACCTAGTGAGTAACTAAAGGGCCATTTGTTGTTAAGTGTGTATATCACTATATCTTCAGAGTCCATGTAACGTATTCTGTTTTCTTAAAAAATAAATAACGTCTGCTTGTTTCTATTGATTATTGCAAGAGTAGAACTGTTAGTACCACATAATTTTTTATGTCTTTTTATATACATACCTTAGATTACATATTCATCACACAGCAAGGAACTTTAGTTGATCTTAGAATTGTTGGCAGATAAAAACAACTAACTAACTCAAATGTAACGTATTCTGTTATTTTGTGGCGACATGAACATAAATTCAATTTTGCAAGGGACAATATACTACTTTTGGGAATTATTTTTATAAATACAATTACTACTATATGTTCGTCAAATTCAAACAATTTATCTCCCAAAAACTGCACCCACTCATGAGCAGTGACCTGTCTAAGACAAAAATTCAAGCTGGCAACATGCCAAAAATGTCATTTTTATGGCATTACAGTGGTCAAAAGCACATTTTTTCTTGTCTAGGCTATGGATAACTATACATTTTCTGAAAGGTCTATGCACGACCTCAATGATAAAACTGTTTAAACATAAGTGGCGGTCGCTACAAACGAGAACACTGCTGGGGTCACATGATTCTTGAAGTCGCGGGCTTTGCCCATATATGCTATTATATATACCTGATTGTGGGAACCACGGGCTCTTTTGTAGGCTGGGATTAACTGCATGGCTATTCATAGGAGTGTCGACCAACTTCTTCAATTTAAGAATTTGAACATACCAACGGGTCTGTAATTGTTTGCGTCTCAACTAGAGGTTTCCCCAGTCTAAATTTTAAATCAGAGATGTCACACTTTCTGTTTTTTTATAATTTCTGGTGAAAATCTAGCAGCTAATCTTTAAATTTTGTCAATATCTCTTTGCCTAAACAGGTCCCAAACTGAGCCAGAATATTCCAAACAGGACATAATCATTGGACAAATAGCTCTGTTTTAATATCGGGGAGTATGTCTTAAATCACAACAGAGACAAGTCAACATGATTTTGAAACGAAAAAACAAGCATGAATTGAACTGACTTCAATTAATTTTAAAGGCCTATAGACTGCATGGGCAAAGGTAAGTCTATGCATATATACACTATTAAATTGTGATACATAAGCCTCATTCTACAAAGTAAACTTACAAGAATCCGCATGTAAACAAAGATATCATGTATATGTGCTACTATAGATTAGGGTCATACCCAGCTGGCAAAAGACGTTGTAAAGACGTTTTTTTCACGTGAAATTCTGACGTCGTATGACGAGTTATAACTGGTGTCAGGTGCAAACTAAGTTCACGTGATATTCTGACGAATTTTGGATGTAAAAGATATGATGACAATCCGACGTCTTTTTCTTACATTACTAACACATCCAAGAGAAGCGACAATAAGACGTCCATGCATGATGTCATATTGACATGGTTGTTTGGTTGTATGTGCAAACTAACTTTACATGATATTCTGACGTATTTTGGATGTCAAAATATGACGATACCTGTACATCTTTTCCTCTCGTTACAAACACATCCAGCAAGGGCGACTTTAAGACGTCTATGCAGGACGTCAAATTGACATGGTTATTTGGTTGCATGTGCAAACTAGCTTAACGTGATATTCTGACGCATTTTAGATGTCAAAATATAACGACACATGGACATCTTTTATTCTCGTTATAAACACATCCAATAAAGGCGACTTTAAGACGTCCATGAAGGACGTCAAGTTGACATGGTTATTTGGTTGCATGTGCAAACTAGCTTAACGTGATATTCTGACGCATTTTAGATGTCAAAATATTACGATACATTGACATCTTTTACTCTCGTTACAAACACATCCAACAAAGGCGACTTTAAGACGTCCATGCAGGACGTTATAATGACATGATTGTTTGGTTGTATGTGCAGACTAACTTTACATGATATTCTGACGTATTTTGGATGTCAAAATATGACGATACATGTACATCTTCTCCTCTCGTTACAAACACATCCAGCAAGGGCGACTTTAAGACGTCTATGCAGGACGTCAAATTGACATGGTTATTTGGTTGCATGTGCAAACTAGCTTAACGTGATATTCTGACGCATTTTAGATGTCAAAATATGACGACACATGGACATCTTTTTCTCTCGTTATAAACACATCCAAAAAAAGCGACTTTAAGACGTCCATGGAGGACGTCAAGTTGACATGGTTATTTGGTTGCATGTGAAAAGTAGCTTAACGTGATATTCTGATGCATTTTCGATGTCAAAATATGACGATGTCTGGACGTCTTTTACTCACGTAACAAACACATCCGAGAAGGGTGACTTTAAGACAAAAATACATGACGTCATATTGATGTGGCTATTTGGTTGCCTATGCACATTAGCTTAACGTGATATTCCGACGCATTTTAGATGTAAAAAATATGACGATGTCTGGACGTCTTTTCATCACGTAACATACACATCCAAAAAAGGCGACTTAAGACATAAATACAGGATGTCATATTGACATGGTTATTTGGTTGTCTGCGCACATCAGCTTAACATGATATTCCGACGCATTTTCGATGTCAAAATATGACGATGTTTGGACGTCTAACTCTTTACCTTCCGTAATTAACACATCCAAGAAGGGCGACTTTAAGACATCAATAAAGGACGTCACACTGATGTGGCTATTTTGTTACCTGTGCAATTATCTTAACGTGGTATTCTGACGATTTTAAATGTAACAAGCACATCCGAGAATGCGACTTTAAAACATCAATACAGGATGTCATATTGACATGGTTATTTGGTTGCATGCGATCATTAGCTTAACATGATATTCATATGCGTGCTATTGGGGTGTTATTTGATTAAAGCTAGGTGCCAGCTAGCAGCATAAAGTTATATTACAAGGACGTAACTATTTGATGACATTTGAACGTCTTTTCATCACTATGTTGCAAATACATAATTATGAAAAAACCTCTACAACAACATATACACAAGGTAGTATCCGACATATTGTAGACATAAATAATGAACCAGTATCGAAAGACAAAAACAATTGTTAGTGAAAATTTTTTTTAATTAAAACAAAATGTAAATACGAAAAATAATTGTATTCATCGACTTTTATCAATATTCTTATTATGTCTAATGATGAATCATTATGTTCTTAACATTAAAAAACCCCACTAAATTTGGCATGCGATATTATACAGCCTTAAAATAGGGCAGAATTTTGCAGCAGTCGAAGATTTTGAGCTTTGCTCGAAGGAATTGAATATATTACAAATAATCAAAATGTTTTAATGTGCGATATTTCTGAAAGTTCAAACACAATATTATACTTAATATGAGTCACAGGGGCCTGAGACCCCTCTTTAAGATGGGACATCCCTGATCATTGTATAAACACAATAAGGGTGGACGTGGCCCGTACAAAGTCTCCAATCAATGGTAGACCCGCAACCACCAACGTTGAAACTATATTAATTTAATGTTGGACCAACGTCGCAGACGGCGGCACAACATTAAACCAGCATACACAGCAAGTACGAAACATTAAACCTTATTGGAATGCTGGTTTAGTTGGTAATGTTGGGCCACTGTGTGCGACGTTGGCCCAACATTAATTTAATATAGTTTCGATGCTGGTGGTTGCTAGGCCGCCATGGGTTGGAGACGCTGTCTGGGCCATGTCCACCATTATATTTATAGTGTTTTAATTTTGCATGCTGCTGCTAATGAACAGTTGGTAACGTAAAGAATAGGGAAGGCATACAACAAAATCTGATATTTCCATTCTTCAACAAAACACAACAGAAAAGTTTTCGGAAGTTCACAAGCTCAGCACCAAAAAAATGTTATGTTTTCTTGCAGAGGTAAAACAAAATGCAACCAGAAAAACTCTAACCACCCCCCCCCCCTCCGGATATCTAATGGTGTACCTCTAATTCAAAACAATTTATTTATTTGTATTTATTTGAATTTGCATTTCGGCACTCCAGAAAATGTGCTATGCGATGGCTTATTAAGTCTGCTATGCTCACATATCATCTTATTGACTTACATTGATTTGAAAATTAATTGAGTAATTCTAACACAGTAATTTTCAGCAGAGGCATCAAAGACAACCTGTAAAGTGTTATACTTGACATGTTAAGAGAAAATAGTTTTTTCTTTGGGTGATGACATTAACATCACCTAAGTTTGATCCATCAATCAGGTCTTAGTGAAGTTCACTCACTTTGAAGTTGTGGATCACATTCTAACTTCTAATGTGTCACATCTTAATACAGACCAATCTAGAACTTCCGAAATGCCAATTCGAAATAATACAAGATACAAAAGTGATATGAATTAATCTATTTTGTTATTTACATATTAAAATATATTTTATTTAAAAGCAAAAAAATTATATTTCTATATATAAATAACGTAGATCAATTGAAAACAATTTGGTATTTTCCATAATTTTGAATAACTATTTCTGAAGTGATCGAGCACAAGTAGAATCATCCGTGGCTTAAGTAGCCAGGCTAGTGTGAGACCTAGTCCTATAAGCAGCTTGAGTGCTTCTCGCAATGAGAGAGCCAACAGGATTTCACTTTGGTAGACTTCATGAGTGATCGAGCACTAACAGAAGATTCAGCCCCATCATGTGTAGCCAGGTTGTTGGGCAAGAGAGAGTTTTCAGCGGAGTGACGTTCGTCAGAAGATTTTTCAGCCAAGGCAGAATCATTCAGGTTCATAGATAAGTGAGCAATATGGAAAGGATCAGCCAAGTGAGAGTTGTCAACCTCACTGATTCTATCACCTGCAGAGCATAAATCACACAGTTATCAAATTTTTTTTATTTCGAGAATTACATAGTATTTTTTATATGCATACTGAGGTTGAAATAAATTAGGCTCCCCAAATTTTTTTTACATTGTGTATATACACAAAGGTTGAAATAAATTAAGCTCCCCAAAAAGCTTCGTACTTATTTCTACACGGGCGTTTCAAATAAACAGTTGAGACTCGCCCAAGAACACAAATTAGGCCGCAGCCTCTAACCATTGTTTTAAAAGTAAAAATCATTTTAAACAAGACCCGGCGGCGGCGGAAATATGCCTCAGCCTCTAATAATTGTATAAGTGAAAATCATTTGAAAAAATAAATGCAAGTCTGCCATTTAAAATTTAATTTAGTTGCAATTTTTCAGGGCATAACTCTCCCAGAAACCACACATTGATTATGTTCAACAGTAATGGTCCAGCTATCTTGCATGGTTTTCCAGATATTATGCATATTATGGTCAATAATAAACATATGGTCAATAATAAACATCTTTCCAGATATTTCGCATTATATTTAAAGTCCTATTTTTAAACTAGAAAGAGTTGTTCGGAAACGAACACGAAAGCAGCCATCTGCTATCGGTAGTCGGCCATTTCAAATTTAATATAGATCAGCAAATTTTCTAAAGGTTCATTTTATATTACCGCTTAAATAGCTATTATGCAACATTTGCGAGATAATGAGAATAAACAATTAACAAGAGCACACTCGATAATAGCCCGCCGCCGAATTATGATAAAGAAAGTAAAGTCGAATGTCATCACGTAAATAACAACGCAAGATATAAATGGTATGTTAAACTAGCCGCTTTTCAAGTTATCGCGCCCACAAGGTCAAATTATGGACGTAAAATAAATGTGAAAAATCGCAATAAGTCGACCATTTTGATTTTTTTACCGGCCATTATTGAGCTTGTCCAAGAACTGCTTATTAGTAACATGCATAACAAACTTGAAGAGGATACTTGTGAAAATGTTGAAGTTATCGTGCCTACAAGGTCAAATTATTGACGTAAAATGAGAAAAATCGCAATAAATCGGCCATTTTGAATTTTTTTTCAGCCATTATTGAACTTGTCCAAGAACTACTTATTAGTAGCATGCATAACAAATTTGAAGAGGATATGTGAAAAACTTTTCAAGTTATCGCGCCCACAAGGTCAAATTATTGACGTAAAATGAGAAAAATCACAATAAATCGGCCATTTTTTTTTTTTTTTCAGCCATTATTGAACTTGTCCAAGAACTACTTATAAGTAACATACATAACAAATTTGAAGAGAATATGTGAAAAACTTTTCAAGTTATCGCGCCCACAGGGTCAAATTATTGACGTAAAATGAGAAAAATCGCAATAAATCGGCCATTTTTTTTTTTTTTTCGGCCATTATTGAACTTGTCCAAGCACTACTTATTAGTAACATGCATAACCAATTTGAAGAGGATATGTGAAAAACTTTTCAACTTATCGCGCCCACAAGGTCAAATAATTGACGTAAAATGTGAAAAATCGCAATAAATCGGCCATTTTTTTTTTTTTTTCGGCCATTATTGAACTTGTCCGAGAACTGGTCATTAGTAACATGCATAACAAATTTGAAAAGGATATGTGAAAAACTTTTCAAGTTATCGCGCCCACAAGGTCAAATTATTGACGTAAAAGGTGAAAAATCGCAATAAGTCGGCCATTTTGAATTTTTTTTCAGCCATTATTGAACTTGTCCGAGAAGTGGTCATTAGTAACATGCAAAACAAATTTGGGAAGGAAACATGAAAAACCTCTCAAGTTATCGCGCCCACAAGTAAATGTTAACGCCGACGCCGACGCCGACGCCGACGCCGACGCCGACGCCGACGCCGACGCCGACGACGCCGAACTTCAATTGCAATAGCCCACCTTTTTTAATTAAAATTAAAAGGCGGGCTAAAAATGAGAGTCAGTCGGCCATTTTGGATTTTATTTCTGCAAAATTTATCATGGGTTATCCTTGTCTGAGTCATTACATTCTATTCTATGTTCTATATGCATGGTCCAGCTATTCTGCTTTGATTTCGAGTTGCGTAAATATTACAAAATTACTCAAATTCAAAATGGCCGCTAGACAGTCATTTTACAATTGTTTGCTCCCAAAAGGTAATCAGGTCATTGACTGACATTGCTGTCCATATTTACCAAATAAAAAGAAAATCTGCTGGAAACTTTTTCCTGAAATGTGCAACAAGTATTTCCTTGTTAGTGGCCCTAGTAATTAAAGGGTTGATAATATGGGAATCAAAATGTCACCAAAAATCCCCTGGTGTTATCTGATGGCTATGTGAAGCAGAAGATCAGCTATCATGCAAGATTTCCGAGATAATGAGAAAAAAAGTAAAATGGCCGACTGGTGGCCATTTTGGATTTTATAACTGCGAAATTTGTCATGGGTTATCCTTGTGTGAAACATTACATTTTGTTTTATATTCATGGTCCAGCTATTTTGCTTTTTTTAGTTAAGTAAATATCACAAAATTATTAAAATTCAAAATGGCCACTAAACGACCATTTTGAAATTGTTTGCTCCCAAAAGTTAATCAGGTCATTGGCTGACATAGCTGAACCTATTTGCCAAATTAAAAAAGGATCTGATGGAAACTTTTTCCTGAAACGCGCTGACGAGCTTTTCTTCGTTAGTGGCCATAGTAATTTAAAAAATAGCCATCAATTGATGGCAGGACCCCTCAGCCGTGGGCTCTGTCCATCAATATCAAGAAATAACTAGATTTGCCTGAGGGGCAAAGCTTGCGTCTCCACCCGCCCCACATAGTACATTAATTATAAAGAAATACAGTACTGTCACCAAATTTGTATGTAAACCACGTGAAAAAGTGATGTCAGAATCACACCAAAATCTAATCAACATATGGCCAGGGTAAGTTGCTTCCCTGGAACAAATCGGTGAAGCAGTTCAAGCTCTTCAGAGTAACATGTGATTCGTCGCCCATCTTGAATTTTGTTGAAAAAATGAAAAACAATTCTCCTGACTTTTTTCTTAGGGCCACTGAGCATACACAAAAGATAAAATTTGAGCTGTATAACGATATTACCAAATTTTGATAATAGCTAAAATGAGCAAAACTGAAATATCAGCTAAATCCTAAAAAGTAAAAAAAATATAAGTTGTTTATCATGATAATCACACAAAAAAATAATCGGCACACAGCCAGGGTAGGGTTATTCCTTTGAACCAAACATGAAACAAATCCACGAAGCAGTTCAAGCTCTAGAGAGTGACATAGGATTTCGACGGCCATCTTGGATTTTGTTGAAGAAGCTGAGAAACGCCGAAAAAATTGACCGGGCAAATTCCCTAGGGCCAATATGCATACTGCGAATATTGAGAAATAATCCGAGCAGGGGTGTAATTACCAAATTTTGATGATAGCCAAAATGACCAAATCTGAAATATCCGCTAAAATTCTGTAAAGTAAAAAAATCAAAGTTTTTATTATCAGAATTGCACCAAAAACTATCAGCACATGTGCAAAGAAGGGTCTTTCCTTCAAACCAAACATGAAACAAATTCATAAAGCGGTTCAAGCTCTAGGGAGCGACATATGATTTTGGCGGCCATCTTGGATTTTGTTGAAGAAGCTGAAAAATGCAGAAAAAAATTTACAGGGCAAATTTCCTAGGGCCAATATTTAGAAATAATCCGAGTAGGGGTGTATGGCTATATTACCAAATTTTGATGATGTCCAAAATCAGCAAAACAGAAATATACGCTAAAATACTAAAACGTAAAAAAATCGAAGTTTTTATTATCAGAATCACACCAAAAGCTTTTCAGCTCACGGCCAGGGTAAGGTCTTTCCTTTAAACCAAACATGAAACAAATCGATGGAGCGGTTCAAGCTCTAGCGTGCGCCATAGGATTTTGGCGGCCATCTTGGACTTTGTTGAAAAAATTACCAGGCAAATTCCCCAGGGCCAGTATGCATACTGCAAATATTTGGAAATAATCCGAGTAGGGGTTTTCGAGTGAGAGCAGAAACAAGTGGCGGCGGCGGGAGAACTCAGCAAAAACAATAAGTCTCCACTCCACCACCACAAAGTGGGTGAAGACTTAATGAGAAAAATGACCCACACTACCACCATGGCAATTTTTTTTAAATGGCTGTGGCAGCCATTTTGTTTTTAATAGATTCATCCCAAAAGTTAACCAGATCATCAGAAATACGGTACCTAGAGTAACAAATTTGAATGCAATCCAAGCAACGGTTCATAAGTTATCGTGCCCACAAGCTTTTTAGGCGGCCATCTTTTTTTAAATGGCTGCGGCAGCCATTTTGTTTATAATAGATTCATCCCAAAAGTTAATCAGATCATCAGAAATACCTAGAGAACAACCATACTAAATTTGAATGCAATCCAACCAACGGTTCAAAAGTTATGGTGCCCACAAGCTATTTATGCAGCCATCTTGGAAAATGGCCGCTTATGGCTTAGTGCCAAAAAAAAATATATGGGATGAATTGCCCAGGCACATAGCTCATGTCTGTAAAAAATAAACAAAATTCATCAGATAACTTTTTAGTAAGAGCTGAATTTCTGACTGCCCGCCCGCCCGACCGCCCGCCTCTGGTGATCACTATACCCCACAGCCATCAATACCCCACAGCCTTAATGGCTGAGGGGTGACAAGAGGACTGAAGTCCTATATCATCCCCCGCCTGGCGCCATAAATTAGGTTAGACTTTTTGCGGTCACAAATATTTAAAAAGTTGATTTGTGGTGGCCATTTTAAATTACAGTAAAATCACATGCACATTTCCAGATGGTGGGTAATGTGATTGTACAATGTGAATTATTACTGATTTCAATTTTTTCAGTTTTTGCACAAGAAAATATGAAGTTTATCCATGGCGGCCATTTTGAATTTCAGTAAAACCTTGAAAAAATCACTTGCACATCTCCATATCGTGGGAAATGTGATAGTAAAATTTGAATAATTTCTTTCCTTAAGTTTTGTAGTTTTAGCGCCCCCAAAAAATTTTGGAGTTGACCTCTGGCGGCCATTTTAAAATTTGGTAGCATCTTTAAAAAATCACTTGCACATCCCCATGTTGCTAGGAATGGGATGTTAAATTAAAAAAAAAAAATTGATCAAAAACATTTTTTGAACCCCCCCAAAAAATTAAAGTTGTTGCGGCCATTTTGAAATTCAGTAAAACCTTGAAAAAGTCACCTGCACATCTCCATATCATGGGGAATGTGATAGTAAAATTTGAATAATTTCTGACTTTTAAGTTTCAGAGTTTTTGCACCCACAAAAAATTTTAGAGTTGCCCTCTGGCGGCCATTTTGAATATCGGTAGCATCTCTAAAAATCACTTGCACATCCCCATGCAAAAAGATTTGACCAGTAGTTTTTAAGTTTTTGCGCCCACAAGAAAACGCGACGCCGGACAGAATCCTGGCGCGACTAAAATCCCCCTTCCCCTACGGGCGGGGGATAAAAAGGGTTGATGATATGGGGATCAAAAATGTCACAAAAACAATTCCCCAGTGGTATGTGATGGCTATGTGAAGTATGAGGAAGCAGAAGTTGATAGATTAGTAGCTATCTTGAAAACAAATAACTGCAACGGCAGACCGTGTGGAATAATACAGTAAGCAGCCCGACTCGGCGAGGACTGCTTAATTAGTCATGTTTACATTTTTCAGGGCTTAACCCTCTCAGAAACCGCAAATTGTATTTAATACATAGTAATGATCTAGCTATCTGGTTTGGCTTTCTAGATACTGTAGATATGGTAATTTTCGTGTGTTTAAATTTTCGCGAATTTCTTATTATGGGACTTTTCACGAAGTTTAGAATTCGCGAATTTAATTTTTTCTTTAGTAGCGTAATTATAATAATAATTTTTGCGAGATTCTTGAATTCGTGAATTTGTCCTCCTCGCTAAATTTAAAACCTCACGAATATTACCAGATCTACAGTATTACACATATTATAGTAAATAACGGCCGCATACATTTTTTCAGGCCATGTCCCTTTTTGAAACCGCAAACTTTGTTTTATAGTATTGGTCTAGCTGTCTGGCACGGTTTGCCAGATATCAGGCATATTTAAGTTGATTATGGCTGATGGTCAGACATTTTTAAAGTAGTACAGATTTCATAAACCCCAAAAGGAACATACACACCCCCTATAAAGGGATGTGTGTGTGCAATAGGAAATAAATACGACCATGGATCTGCTCCGGAAACGAAATGTGGCCAGAAAGTAGGCGTATTAAAGCTAACTATGGGTAATGGTTGGCCATTTAACAGGGCTTACAGTGCGGGGACTTTAGACATCAGAATCTGATGTCTACACGAGAACGTAAAGTCAGATTCTGACGTCTAAAGTCGATCCCCGCACTGTAAAAGTAAAAATATTGATAACGATCTTAGACCCATAACATAGGTATTCAACTAGTAGTGTTTACCATGTAAAACACCCAAGAAGGCTCCCCCTCGCACTTTTGAAATAAAAGTTATACATTAAATAGAATTTTACAAGATGATCAATTAGTACATGTAAATTTTATCAAGTAATATTATGAGGCAGAGGCTAGCAGCTTTAGGCTGACTTGGTGCTATTTTGACCACAAAAAATTAAAGATGGCCGCCAAGACCCGGATATTTTCAGAACTTTCTGCAAAATTGATGCAGTCTATGAATTAATACTAGCATGCAGTACGTTGAATATTGAGTGTATCGGATAAGCGGCTTTGAAGTTATCAGGGTGACAAGGTTCTAATTTGACGAAATAAGAATAAAGATGGCCGCCATGATCCAGATATTTTCCCGAAATTTATGAAAAAATTGATGCAGTCTATGCAGTATGTTGAATATTGAGTATATCGGATAAGCGGCTTTAAAGTTATCAGGGTGAGAAGGTCATAATTTGACGAAAAAAGATTAAAGATGGCTGCCATGACCCGGATATACTTCCAAACTTTCTGAAAAATTGATGCAGGCTAGAAATTAATACTACTATGCAGTATTGTTAATATTGAGTATATCAGATAAGCGGCTTTGAAGTTATCAGGGTGACAAGGTCCTAATTTGACGAAAAAAGATTAAAGATGGCCGCCATGACCCGGATATTTTTCCGAACTTTCTGAAAAATTGATGCAGGCTAGGAATCAATACTACTATGCAGAATTTTGAATATTGAGTATATCGGATAACAGGGTTCTAACTAGCCTGAAATGTCAGCGTATCAGTCAAGGCGCCAGCCGAAACCTGAAAAGTTGGCGAGGGGTCAGGCCCCCAGAAAATTTGTAGATACTAGCTGCCCTGAAATGCATTCTAAGGCATTTCTCTACACTTTGATACATGGCTCTCACGGGTCCTTGAAAACGGGGGAAATCCGTGAATATGAAAAAATGAAATAACGTACAGAACTTGAAAATCCCTTAATTTTTTTGTAAAAATATAATAAACCATGAAAAATCTGGGATTTTCATCAACCTGTGATGTTTTGCTGTTGATCGCGACAAACATCACTCAGTGACAACAGTGATTAAATGAAGGAAAAAGCCACACTTAAAAAATCTCGTCATCTGTCTCATCTATAGATTCAATGTTTTTTTTATAGACTTACTTTGAAGACACACCACGTCACCGCCGTTATCAATTAGAAATCCGTAATCGCCAGATACACGGCAATAGCTTGTGTGTGCATGCACCTTTAATTTTTCTACTTATAGATTATATAGCATTTAAATCTAGTAATATGCCAACATGTGCAGGATAGTATATTTTTACACATCTCCATATCAGTATTAGAGGTACACTGTCTAAATTATTAATGTGCCCAATGGGTTGTATCGTATAGAGGAGATGGTAGATAAATTTTAATATGGTGCAAATAGTTCACGCAATATATAAACACTATTAGGTAAAGCATCGTAGATGATATTATGCCAGCTCCGCTGCAACCCAGATATAAGCCTATGTCGCATCTGAAATTTGGTAATCAGCCAAAGACGGTTGTGGTATTCAGCGTTGCTGAGCAGCCCCAGCGTGGCTGAAGGTTTCAGCCACAGATTGACCCCATACAAAATTGTGGGACATTTCTTTAGACGGTCATATCTAAGATTTTGCCTTGAATAATCAGGTCGAATATAATGTTTTTTTAGATTCAGTAGCATTTTAGCAACGAGATCACATGCTGGGCTTATTTTCCGCACAGTTATTAAAAAGTTAAGGGCATTTTGGGGGGCTTGGGGTCGATATCGCTCTCTGTCACCGCCATGTTGAAAAACCTTCATTTTCTCAGGCAAAATGAAAACAGCAATCAACGGCTTCAATGAGGACGTCATGGTTACTGCTTAACCAACAAACACGAGTCGCTGCACAAATGATGTGTTAATGCTGGCCGGTTCTCTGCGAAGTTGATGCATCATCAGGCAAGCATTGCGTCAGCGCCTCGTGTTTGATGGGGTATAATTTTCAATGGATTAAGAAAAGAAAGATTATTTCCGGTGTATCGGCAGCGTGTCGCTCTTTTTTCAGCGTATCGGCAGCGTATCGGCGATATTAGTAGCGTAGCGGCAGCAAAACTCAGCGTGTCGGGGCCCGACACGCTAAAAATGCCTGGCTAGAACCCTGGGATAAGCGGCTTTGAAGTTATCAGGGTGACAAGGTCCTAATTTGACGAAAAAAGAATAAAGATGGCTGCCATGACCCGAATATTTGACAGAACTTTCTAAAAAATTGATGCAGCCTAGGAATTAAAACTTGTATCCAGTTAGTAGGGGAGCCACGGCACTTTTAATCAACCGAACGAGTGGCAAAGGTCTGATAGTTGATTCCACCTCAGCAAATGGTCCTCTATTCAGAAACCTATTTCTTACAAGCATTTTTCATACGTTTTTTCACTTTTCGCGACCAAAAAAAGGCGTAAATCTTCTTCTTTTTTTTCAAAAAATAAATATTTTGATTTTTTTTTCACTGTCACTCATCACAATATATCCCAACGGAACCACAAATATAATAAACACAATTAAAGATGTTTTGGTAAGCATTAAGCCGAAATTAAGTGACAAATTATTCAATTTTGAAGAAAAATTTCACTATTTTCAGAAAAGTTCAAATTATTTTAAAAATTACAAAAAACTGGAATAGTGTCTCATTATACCTTAAAAAACTCCCCATGCTATATGGTATTAAGATAAAAATATCTTTTAAAATATACAGGCTTCAAAATTCATTTAGTTAAAAATATAGGTTTTTTAATAGGTTTATTTCATAAAAATATATGCTTTTATAGGTTTATTTTACATAAAATTATAGGTTTTTATAGGTTTTCCAGTGACACTAATGTACCCGCCATGTGAAAATTCTTACTTTTCTACTATTCCAAAGTCATATCTAACGTATTTTAGGAAGTATACCGTATAGTACACACATCTGAATATACAGTATAATATATATATTAACAGAGCCATGTTCAAGCAGAGGAGGGCTGGAGTTGATGAATTGGACAAATTATTTATTGCACTTACTAAATTCTTCACACAAGTTTAGCTGTGGAGGTGAATATATATTATTTATAGAAAAAAAAATTGTCCACACAGGTTGAACCAATATCAGAGAAGGTGTAGTAAAATTTATGACGAGCGAAGCGAGGCTGGGATTTTTTTAAGGAATTATGTAGCTGATAAGCTTTAATAATTATTTATTTCAGACTAATTTGAGGAATTAATTATATTTAAAGCATTTCTTTCTGAAACACAGAAAGTTATATGGCACAAACACATTCCCACAATTAAAATATATTTCAACATAAAGTTTTTGTTCTAGCAAAATCAAAATATAGGTTTTTATAGGTTATATAGGCTATTTTCAGAAAAATATAGGTTACTTTTTCAAATATAGATTTTTAAAGGTCTTTATAGGTTTATAGGTTTTACTTTAATGCCTGAATATATAAATATATAAAAACCGACTGAATATGACGCTATCACCCCTACCCCTGAATTTTTCGTTTTCGCGACAAAAAATTGTGTGAATCTGCTTTTTTTTTTAAAAATAACTATTTTGATTTTTTTACTGTCACTCATCCCAATGATATCCCAACTGACCCAAAAAATAAAATAAACACAATTAAAGACGTTTTGGTGAGCAGTAAGTCGAAATTTAGTGATAAATTATTCAATTTTAATGAAAAAAAATGCAAATCTCACTATCTTCAGAAAAGTTCAAATTATTTTTAATATCACAAAAAAAAACTGGAATATTGTCTTATTATACTTTAAATAACTCCCCATGCTATATGGTATTAAGATAAAGATATCTTTTAAAATATATTAATATATAAAAACCGACTGAATATGACACTATTTTTCTAACCCCCGAATTTTTAGTTTTCGAAAAATATATATTTTGAAAGATATATATATATATTTTTTAATAAGGATTTTATTTTATCATAATTCACTGAATTTTATAATAAACACAATTACTGATGTATTGATAAGCATTAAACCGCAATTTAGAAGCAAATTCTTCATTTTTCATGAAAAAATGAATAAAATTGAACGATTTTCAAAAATGTTCAAAATAATGTTGGCCTGTTGCAAAAAGAATGTGTTTTTTTTTCAAGAAAAGGGTGTAATGGCCAACTATTGCTCCGAAAACTGGCATATATGATTGTAAATAATGAACAAAAATGACCAGGGGTACACAGTTGAGGTCTGTGTACCTTTTACGGATCTAAAAAACTCCCACTTTTGAGGAAATGCTGAATAATTTCTCAAAAAAAGCTAAATTATGCTTGTAATATGTTAGCATCTATTTTTATATCAAATTTTATTCAGATGCTATATCAAGCAGGTGGTATATATTGCTTAGTGGGCAATAATACGGTTATGGTATACCAAAATTGGACATCATCATCAAAATTTAGAATACCCATAATTTCAACAATAGCCATTTGCAATTGATGACATACATGTCTGAGACATAGTTTTGGAAGGAGAAGATAGTTACACGAGGATAAAGAGGAAAAAACACAAATTGATTCAGCAAGGTCCTGGTCATTTGTCGGACGTTCTCTGACAGATGATTTTGCTCATAAATAAGGCTTCCGCTTAAATACTTACGCATTATCATTTTAAACTGGATACAAAACCTTGATACAACATCACATGCCAAATTATACCATGGATATTACACCCTTTTTAATTAAAATCAACATTTTATGATAAAATGTTGGACGTTCTCTATAAAAAAATGACAGACAACATGCTCTGTATCTTCTACAATAGGTCAAACATGTACGAATTGATTTTATTATGTAAAACATAGCCTGGAACTGTACCTATACAAATAAGCTCACAACAATATTACGTCTATATGTATGCAAAATTGGAACTTTTAATTACATGAAATATGTCGGACATACTTTGGACAGACGACAGTTGTGTCGGACGTACAACTGGACAGACAACAGTCATGTCGGACATACCACTGGACAGACAGCAGTCAAATAAGATTATGTTCCAGTAATGATGGCACACACAAACTTTGACAGCAATGAATAAAATGCAATGGACGAAGGACTCGTGTCGTACGTAACTTGGGACAATAACAACGATTAAACCATGTTCTTTATGTTATTTGGGACGTCATAGACACGATGAACAAGCGGATGATGAATTGAAAATGTAAACTACTGCAAAACAAAAAATCAACTATAAAATAAACAGTTGCTTCGTTTAATAGACAATATGAATAAAAAGCTCAATTATTTAAATAAATTTAATCGTTGAATAAATAATAATATATAGACCCACAAGCAAGCGGCTATTCAAAAGCCTATTTAAAAACATTAACTCATATCGATGGCGAAGAGGCAGAACCACGTATCTCCAAAGTCAAAGGTGTTAATCACACAAAAGTCAGCTTTTAAGAGTAGCTAGGCAAGAGGGGCATGCTCTTATAAGCTGACTTTTGTGTAGTTCAAATGTGTTCATATATAGGCTATATATAGGATTTTCAACACATAATTAACTTCAAACCGACGTTGTCACTTTTGAATGTGGCGATGTGAATTTGAATCTAAACATGAACATTGTAACAGCAGCTTTTAAGACTTAACAGTTTATTAACTACTATCGTAACCCTGTAAATAATGCCATTCTGAATAAAGTTAATTCATTAACTGTAGATTATTGTGTCTGTGTAGTAATGTGTGTGTTTTTAACAATAGCACGGTTCCATCACCTAGGATGATCAATAACGTTCTTTTATATAGATCTGAGTATGATGTGACGATAAATGCACACACATTTTGCAAACATGTTTACATTGATTATATGATATCGATGTACATGTAATAAAATGTGTTCATCATAATTTAAATATAAATGTATTACTTTGTTATTTTAAAGCAATACTATCTATAAGAAATTGATGTGAGATGGTCATCAATCATATTTAGTGGGTCTATATTTAAGTTGTTAAAGGCTAACACTTATGAATATGGACTTATAACATGGGAAATAATTTTGTAGTATAATCACTATGACCATTCATAAACATTTTAAAATTATTGAACATATATGAATGTTAATAAAACAATAAACAGAAAACAAAATATACATTGTTATAAATATATATTATTCGTATTTATATTTTTATTTTCTACTGGTCACCTGCTAAATACCCTCGATACATAATTGGTGAACAGCCAATGGAGGTAAATTGTCAATAAATGAAAACTTAATAAAACCAAAATAAATGAAATACATCAATGTAAAACAAAACTACCCCTCTATAAAAAATGGTTTCATTTAATGTAGTTATTTTTTTTCAAGATTTATGTTATGGTGATGGAATCTTAAACCAGTAAATTATTTGGCAGTTAAAACAACACTATAATCCAGCTCAATGTACCAGCATATCCTGAAATTATTGTTTGGCCGTTCCATGGATAACGAACAAGAACATGGCAATAGACAAAAATAAATGGAAACAATTATCAACGTACAAAAAAACCAATAATCTAGGAAATTAATTGTGCTCTCGATTTGCAACTGAACGTTTAGAATTAGTACCTATTAGTGTGTGTTCAAAATCATAACATGACTTATGTTAATATTGAACCATCTTATCTATTAGCACTGACATCAGCAGGGTATGATTTACGACCGTATTGGACTAAAATATATTCGCCTGACACATACATGCAGGGCTCCCTGAAAAACAATTTAATACGGTAGAAATGTTTACATATACCACAGAATGTTAGAGGTCTATGCAAATACAGAGATTAAATCAAGATTAGGTAATCGCAAAAACATGACATTTGTCATGTTAGTAGTAAACATCTTGGCTATTATTATTATTATTATTTTTATTATTATTATTATTATTATTATTATTATTATTATTATTATTAATATTATTATTATTATTATTATTATACATATATATCATATAAGGTCAACGGATCATTCAAAATATGGAAGGGGAGAGGGAAGAGAGAGGGAGAGGCTCTGGGAGAGGGAGATGTTCTGGGAGAGGGAGAGGCTCTGAGAGAGAGAGGAGAGGGAGAGGCTCTGAGAGGGAGAGATGCTCTGGGAGAGGAAGATGCTTTGGGAGAGAGGGAGAGGCTCTGAAAGGGAGGTAGGGATAGGCTCTTTGAGAGGGAGAAGCTCTTGGAGAGGGAGAGGCTCTGAAAGAGAGAGGAGAGGAAGAGGCTCTGAGACAAAGAGGAGAGGGAGAGGCTCTGAGAGAGAGGCTCTTAAAGAGATGCTCTGAGAGAGAGGGAGAGAGAGGGAGTGGAAGGGAGATAGAGAGCGGCTCCGAGAAAGAGAGAGAGAGGAGATAGAGGCTCTGAGAGAGAGATGGGAAGAGAGAGAGAGAGTCTCTGAGAGAGAGAGGTTCTGAGAGAGAGAGGGGGGATTAGAGAGAGGCTCTGAGAGAGAGAGGCTCTGAGAAAGAGAGGGGGAGAGAGAGAGGCTCTGAGAAAAAGAGGCTCTGAGAGAAAGAGGGGGGGGGAGAGAGGCTCTGAGTGAAAAAGGGGGAGAGAGAGGCTCTGAGAGAGAGAGAGAGAGAGAGAGATAGAGAGAGAGAGAGAGAGAGAGAGAGATAGAGAGATAGAGAGAGAGAGAGAGAGAGAGAGAGAGAGAGAGAGAGAGAAAGAGAGAGAGAGAGAGAAAGAGAAAGAGAAAGAGAAAGAGAGAGAGAGAGAGAGAGAGAGAGAGAGAGAGAGAGAGAGAGAGAGAGAGAGAGAGAGAGAGAGAGAGAGAGAGAGAGAGAGAGAGAGAGAGAGAGAGAGAGAGAGAGAGAGAGAGAGAGAGAGAGAGAGAGAGAGAGAGAGAGAGAGAGAGAGAGAGAGAGAGAGAGAGAGAGAGAGAGAGAGAGAGAGAGAGAGAGAGAGAGAGAGAGAGAGAGAGAGAGAGAGAGAGAGAGAGAGAGAAGAGAGAGAGAGAGAGAGAGAGAGAGAGAGAGAGAGAGAGAGAGAGAGAGAGAGAGAGAGAGAGAGAGAGAGAGAGAGAGAGAGAGAGAGAGAGAGAGAGAGAGAGAGAGAGAGAGAGAGAGAGAGAGAGAGAGAGGCTCTTGGAGAGGCTCTGAGAGAGAGAAGCTCTGAGAGAGGGGGGGAGAGAGAGAAGCTCTGAGAGAGGGGGGGGAGAGAGAGGCTCTGAGAGAGACAGGAGAGGTCCCACAATAACGGCCAACATACTGAAAATTGGGCAGAACTTACAGTCTGTCCTGAAAGAACGTCCAACAATTGAACAAACGTAATCTGTCCTATGAGTATGAGGCTATGAAAACAGCTATGAAAACAATTATCGGGTAGAACTCACAATCTGTCCTGGAAGAACGTCTGACAAACGGAATCTGTCCTACGAAAACAGCCGACATGATAATGACATTGAACATCTGTCCTGACATCACGGCCGACATTACTCGGACAGAAAGGATGTTTTGTTCAGTCCATCCATTTTAGCTAGTCACGTGGCATGGAGCCTTATTTTCGCGTATCTATACTAACCATAATACAGAGAGAAACCAGTGTTCGCTAATTCAGGTAGCATGCATTGAATTAACGCTATATATTTGCCCATGATTCGGACGTGACGACTCAGACAGAAATAGTGTTAGGCATTTTAAATGTGGATAAATGCCTCAGATTCCAGTGGACAATGGATTCTATGGGATCATAAGATGACAGGACGCTATTACTACAAGTTAATGCGGCATCACCTTAAACATGTGCCTTCGTAAAAAAATAAAATGGTTTGTTTCAAGACCATGTATGTGGGACAGACATAGCAACGTCCGACAGGTGGTTTTTAAAAGCACTTTCCAGTATGAAAGAATGAAATGATTATGGATAATGTAACGTGGTATATTACTTCAGCTCTCCCTTATTAATCCTGGCACAGGTATTTCGTCATTTGCATATTATAATATGTGTTTTTACAAGTCACAGCAATAGCTGCTAAAAATGTCCAAAAACGTCCGACAGATTCAGGGAATATTATTTGGAAATACTGTTCAAATTACTACTAAAATCCTACAGAATGGCTCGATCTTATCTTTTCTGTCTATTTATCATTTTGGCAACCTATATTTAGGTTTGTGCCATTTCTCAGACTGTAATTTCGTATCAAAAATCTAACTTGTTTCCAGGTGGTGTTATTGGTATACCATAACCGTATTAATGCCCTAGTGTTTATTCTGAGATTAAACTACAAAAATATAAAATTAGTTTTTCTATGATATATAATAAGTATATAGTATTGGTTCATTTCAAACAATATCAAGAAAAAACAAAATTAGTGCCATGTAATGTTTTACACTTTTTTGCATGTTTGTGGTGGTGTGTTTATCCAGCCTTAATATAGAATAAATACATGATGCCAGGGTGTTTATATTGGTCTATAGCAGAACCACACCTGTCTAGTATACAAAATGGGTCAAAGAATTAATTTTTATTGCAGTATTAGAAAAAATATAATTTCCATGATGTCAAAAAATGACCTATTTTGTCACGTACGTCCCCCTATCTTCAGATCATCAGTATTTTAACAAGAATTACTTATATTTTATATCACCTATATTTTATGTAACGTACGTCCCCCTAAGTGTCACGTACGCCCCCCCTAGTATGACGACATCGTATTACAACTAAATTATATACATTTATAAATATAATTCATTTATTTTTTATTGTTGTCATATATCCTACAATATAAACTAATGTGTATGCTTAAAAATAGATTTTAACTCTATATTAAAAGTTTCAATGTGTAGGCCCCCCTCCCCACCATAAACTAATTAGCATTCCTAAAAATGTAATACTTGAACTGTACTTGAACCTATGCACACATAATTAAAGACTTAGACACTTAGGCCTTTCACTATGTTAATAAAATAAATATTTACTTTCATTTTAATCAAGTCTAATAGTGCCAGCATCAGGGGGACGTACGTGACATGTGACACACTGATATAGGTGCATATTTATACACAATCTTACGGATTTGGAATAATCATAGACTCATCGAATAAATATTTCGCCTATTGGCAATTATATTATTTTTGTTCACTGCACTTTGTGGAATAAGAACAGCATTTATATTTAGATCAGCGATATAATGATTTGTATTGCCAGTTATTCAAAATTACGAAAATAACAACAAAATAAATATAAATAACAAAGACGGGACGCCAGTTAAAAAGCAGTAAATCTTTTCCGACGCCGCCGAACTTCAATTGCAATAGCCCACCTTTTTTAATTAAAAGCGGGCTAAAAATATAACTACTTAGCTGCATACAAATCTCAAAGCTAGGCAATTTTAAGGTATCAGGGGGACGTACGTGACATGTGACACACTGATATAGGTGCATATTTATACACAATCTTACGGATTTGGAATAATCATAGACTCATCGAATAAATATTTCGCCTATTGGCAATTATATTATTTTTGTTCACTGCACTTTGTGGAATAAGAACAGCATTTATATTTAGATCAGCGATATAATGATTTGTATTGCCAGTTATTCAAAATTACGAAAATAACAACAAAATAAATATAAATAACAAAGACGGGACGCCAGTTAAAAAGCAGTAAATCTTTTCCGACGCCGCCGAACTTCAATTGCAATAGCCCACCTTTTTCAATTAAAAGCGGGCTAAAAATATAACTACTTAGCTGCATACAAATCTCAAAGCTAGGCAATTTTAAGGTTTAAGTGCCACAGAATTTTTAATTTTCAATTTTTACAATTTTTTCAATAATTTTTCTTCTTTAATTTAATGTCAGTTCAATGAGCCATGCCGCCGTGAAAAATGTGAAAATTACAAAAAGTGTTTTAAGTTCAACTAAATTTGATCAAATACCTGCCATAGGCAGTGGTTAGTTACCATTGTGATTTTATGAGATTTTTTTTTTGTAAAAGTTTCATAATTGGTGCAATTGCCCATATTGAAAAAATTATGACTAAATATAGCCCATAACTGTCATAAGTGTACGTCCGAAACCGTGGAATTGCCCATATGCAAATTAGCTGATTTTCGAACTTAAGCAGGATAATCCATCAGAGGGTGTTCAGGGAAAAATTCACGAAGATCAAATGAATATTGACGATTGGTGAGCATTTACTTTATCTTGGATATGCAAATTAGCCCATGGCGGCCATCTTGGATATGCAAATTAGCTGATATTCAAACTTAACCAGGATAATTTATCAGAGGGTGTTCAAAAAAAAATTGCGAAGATTGAATGAATATTGACGACTGGAGAGCGTTTACATCGATCTTGAATATGCAAAGCCATCTTGGATATGCAAATTAGCAGATTTTCGAACTTAAGCAGGATAATCCATCTGAGTGTTCAGAAAAATATTTGCGAAGATTGGATGAAAATTGGCGACTGAAGAGCGTTCACGTTGATCTTGAATATGCAAATTGGTCCATGGCTGGGATCTTTGATATGCAAAATAGCTGATTTTCGAACTTAAGATCGGATGAATATTGGCGACTGAAGAGCGTTTACGTCGTCAAATTCAGGGGCCGCGCTGACTGCTCGCCAATGCGCCAATGGTGATTAAACATACTTTTTGGCGATCAATACTTCTGTATGGCGAATAATTTAGCGTGAAAATTTCATAGCTCTATCTGTTTTAGATGAAAAGTTATAGGCCCTGAAACATGGACCCAAAATTGATGTGCAAAAATTCACGCGGGAATTCAAGCACCCCCCACCACAATAAAAGAGCCATATCTTAAAAACTATTGTCTTGTTTGAGCTGAAATTTTGCAGTTTCATATTACATTATAGTTTATTTGATAATAAAAAATTATGAGGTGGTCACCCGGGAACTATTCTGAAAACTGGTTGATTTGACATGGAATGACCCATAGGATAAACCAAGTGATCCAATCTGGTATAAATGAATTTATTCTGATGATTTTAAATTACCCAACTCACTCTGAGTTGACATATTAAAATTGTGTTCTAAGCTACGGCACGAAGCCGGAGTAACCCAATATTAACGAGCTGAAAAAATTATAACAATTGTGCCAGGTCAGGTCATTAAAATTGGCTTAAACATATTTATTTAACGAGGATTACAACATAGTAATAAACTAATGAAAATGCTCTTAAAATTAATGCAGCAATTTTGCCTCAAAAAAATTGAGCTACCATGGCGGAACAGGGTTTAATACAGTGTATAAGCATACCGATAGTATCGGGGATGCTTAATAACAACAATAGACAGCACTAAAACAATAAGTCTCCGCCCCATAGTTGGTGGAGACTAAATAACAGCAATAGACAGCACAAAGACAATAAGTCTCCACCACATGGTGGGTGGAGACTTAATAAATACGGTACCTTTTATTCTCGTTGCAGTTACAGCATATCTCAGCACATTAGCAATGTATGTGCCCACTTCGAATTCTGCAACAAAAACAGTTCTGAGCTCAATCCTTTAACAGAAAGTTCACTTGATTCCTTTTCATGAAAAGCAAACAATTATCATGGTTTTAAGATATCAGACAGAAAACTATATCAGAGGACTTGCAGCAAACACATTGGAAGCCTGACCCTGGTAGAGTTGAAAATGAATGAAACTTTTATGATAGCTCCTATTGATAATGTAGCCACATTTTAAATGGGGGTAAAAGCTGAGAAGGGTTCATTTTCAAGAACATGAAGTTCAATAAAGCCAGACTTTTTCATTATAAGTTTTACAGGTGGAAATTGCCAGGATGCAATGTCGGGATTCGGAATAAAAATAAAATTCAGATATATCTTTAAAATATTGATTGACTGCACGCCCCGCAGACTGTGAAAGGCATAACTCTTCAGAGCGGTTTCTGGTAATGACCTCAGCATCTGGTATGCACGCATCTGGCAGGCTTTATAGTTCACAGATAGTTGTGTGGGTCAGTTCTCAGGACAGCAAAACATGGTGAAATCAGAGAGTTTTTCACAAGAAAAAAAATTGCTATGTGGAATAACACATCGAGGTATTGAAAATCGGCATCGGCAGGAATAAAAAATTCTAAAATGACAATTTTATTATGGTTAATCCAATGTTGGCGGACCCGTAAAACATATAACAACAAGGCCCGACGGCAACGGAAACAGGCCTCAGCCTGTAATCATAATTTAAAAGTGGAAATCACTTGAAGAAATGACCGCAAGTCTGTCATTTAAAATGTAATCACCGTATTTATTCTAATAAACGCCCAAATTCCAATAAACGCCCCCCCCCCCCCTGAATTGAAAATAAATCCCACGCTCATGTACACTATATGATCATTAATCAGAGGTATTCTAATTAACGCCCTGGGCATTTATTAGAATAAATACGGTAAGTTGAAATTTTTCAGGGCATAACCCCACCAGAAACCACACATTTTGTTCAACAGTAATGGTCTAACTATCTTGCACATTTTTTCCAGATATCATTCACGCATATTATAGTCAATAATGACTGCAATACGACATTTGTAATTTTATGGAGTTATGCTATTTTGACCTTTATTCACCTGCATAAAAAATCACAAATGATTCGGACTGGGGTTCTTGAGATATTACATTCCCATTCAAAACAAATCAGTCAATAGACCAATTAATAGGAGTCAATCAAGCAGAGCGATAATCAAATCAGAAAAATTCACCATGCTTAGCCTATTCGAAGAAAACACCCCCAATACAGGCAAAATATTACTCAGTAAGTTGAAAAATCTGATTAATATCCGATGTGGTTCTTGAATAAGAGCGCACATTATTCTGAGTGAGCGGCGGCTGATATCTAATGAACACATATATATGCAACCCAGGGATCGACACTAACACTGTCCTGTTGGCCCGAGGCCAGTAAAAATCACTAAGGGCCAGTAAATCACCTGGGATACTGGCCCTGGGGGCAACAAAAAAATTACACTCCCCCTTGATACTGTGTACGCTAAGGACTTGAAAGACAAGGCTAAGGGCCAGTAATTGTCTGAAGCTACTGGCCCTTTGGGCTACTACCTGACATCAGCTAGTGTCGAGCCCTGCAACCCCTTGCCAGAGAAAGCATAACCATTCTGGAGTCGATCAAGCGGAATGATTTAACCTTATCACTATATATCCCAAATATTATGGTGACCCCAGTGTTGTGAAACATGATTGAATAATAGCGTAAATCATATGTGCCGCTGGGTGACGGATCAAGTAAATAAAAAAATGCCACCTCCGCATAGTACTTACCGCGACATTATATTTTTCACCATGCCTTTGGCTGCACTGCCCCCAACACGACCACACTTGGCTATCTGAAATATTAGTTACAGAGCAAGTATTGTACAAATAAATACTGTAAACATTATGGTTCACAATCATGGAATGACAGATTCTAACTCAGATCAATGTAATTTTGAACCAGTCGACATAATAGTTGTCATGTCTCAATGATAACTATCGCCGAGATGACAATATAAAATTATAATAAAGAGTTGATAAATGGTTTGAACATAAAACGATGAGCGAAAGGAGAATAAACAAACAACACGAACTCTGAAAGAAATGAAATGAATTTAATATAATATTATATATGAATTCCGAAACAAAAATAGATAAATACAAAATGATGAAAAGTCTGATGAGGTGAAGTTATAATTTCAATAGCCGAAGCTCACAATAATTCCAAAATCCAAAATACGCCTTACCACTAGTGGGGTGAACAGAAAGTGAATTCTGTTCACGAAACGGGGTTCTATACACCCCGAGCCCGCCAACATAATCACGCAATGTTCACTTGCTGATCATAGCGGTCAATTCAACAGTGTCAATAGTTCACTACTCCGATACAGCTACAGCGGTAACTCTTTAAAGTAGAGCGTACACAGCCACTCCCCAGATACTGTTGTTGTAGATCAGCGGCCATGGCCGTAACACCCTCCGAGTTGAAGGAGACGTATACCTACAAAAAGAAAACTGAGCAAGTATCTTTGTATCAGCAGTAACAGTCATTATCAGTGATTATATGATATAAATGATAATTATACATTTCAAGATCTAGATAAAGCATCCGCTATTACATTTTCCGAGCCTTTAATATGAACAATCTTCAGGTCATATTCTTGCAATACCAAAGCCCATCTAAGCAGTCTCATGTTGTGATTTTTCATTCTGACTATAAATGTTAATGGGTTGTGATCAGTGTAAACAATAATAGGATAGCCACAACTCCCTAGATACACATCAAAATGTCTCAAAGATGATAAGAGAGCAAAAGCCTCTTTTTCAATGGTACTGTAATTTCTTTGAAAATTGTCGAACTTTTTTGAAAAGTAACATACAGGATGCTCTAAACCCTGTTCATCATCTTGGAGCAAAACGCCACCCATCCCATAATCACTCGCATCAACTGCTAGTTTAAAAGGTTTTTCAAAGTTAGGAGCAGTCAAAACAGGATTTGAATACAACATCGACTTAACTTTGTCAAAAGCAACCTGACATTGATTATCCCATGCAAAATCTGTTCTCTTTTTAAGCAGATTGGTAAGTGGTATTACAACATCTAAGAAATTCTTACAAAATCTTCTGTAATAAGAAGCCATGCCTAGGAATCTCATATATAATATTATATTAAATTCATTTCATTTCTTTCAGAGTTTGTGTTGTTTGTTTATTCTCCTTTCGCTCATCGTTTTATGTTCAAACCATTTATCAACTCTTTATTATAATTTTATATTGTCATCTCGGCGATAGTTATCATTGAGACATGACATATATGGGGGCTCGTCCGGGACCTGAACCCGGGACCTCTAGAGCCGTTGAGCGCCGGAGTTTAAATAAAGAACATGGGAAATTTTGACGTAGACGAATTTGTAACGAATTTCGAAACCAACCCTTAAAAGGAATTAATAGATAAATTGAAACATAATGAGTTGCTAGAACTGTGCAAGCATTATGATTTGAGCTATACAAAGAAAAATCCTAGAAAAGCTGATTTGAAGGAAGCAGTTGTGAATTATTATGTCACCGAAGAGTTGCTAACTGATGGCGATTTAGTCGAGTTTGAAGTTTTGTCTCAGTCAGATCAGATGACTCTGGCTAGAGAAAAACTACAGGCTGATTCTGAGTTAGCTAGGGTTCAATACGAACATGAAAAAGAAATTGAATTAGCTGAAATTCAACTCGAAAGAGAAAAAGCCAATTTGCAGCATAAATTATCTATGGAAAAGGGTATTTCTAGTACAAGTAATTTTAATCCTTATGAGGCGGAGAAATTTGTGCCTGCATTTCAGGATGATGACATTGAAAAATGGTTTCAAGTATTTGAAAAAGCTGCTTTATCTGCTAAATGGCCTGAATCGAGCTGGGTTTTACTTTTACAGAGTAGGATGAAAGGTAAAGCCCAGGAAGCTTTTGCCGCACTGCCTGCTAGTGAAATTGGGGATTATCAAAACGTGAAATAGACAATATTGTTAAAGTACTCTCTTGTACCTGAAGCGTACAGGCAAAAGTACAGAGAATTAAAGAAAAAAGATAATGAGACTTATGCTGAATTCGCTTATGAGTCTGAATTATTATTTGATCGTTGGTGTACATCTGTTGAAGTTGGTACTGATTTTGATAAAATGAGACAGCTGATTTTGGTTGAGCAATTCAGAAATTCGGTATCGAGTGACATCAGCGTGTATTTGAATGAAAAAGAGGTATCAAATTTAAGGGATGCAGGGGTTAAAGCAGATGAGTTTGCTTTGATACACAAACGATCAAATATACATAAAAAGGTATGGGTAAAAGGATCCCCTAGTTCGGGAGATTCTAATTCAAAAAATGATGAAAAGTCTGATGAGGTGAAGTTATAATTTCAATAGCCGAAGCTCACAATAATTCCAAAATCCAAAATACGCCTTACCGCTAGTGGGGTGAACAGAAAGTGAATTCTGTTCACGAAACGGGGTTCTATACACCCCGAGCCCGCCCACATAATCACGCAATGTTCACTTGCTGATCATAGCGGTCAATTCAACAGTGTCAATAGTTCACTACTCCGATACAGCTACAGCGGTAACTCTTTAAAGTAGAGCGTACACAGCCACTCCCCAGATACTGTTGTTGTAGATCAGCGGCCATGGCCGTAACATAGTTTACAGCATGAACACACACGTCAAATCTCTCAGTCTGTATGGTCGAACTTATCCAAACTATTAGTGAAATACACATATGCAGCGTTCGAAATAAGGCCTTTTTGGTTGTCCAAGACAACCGAAACCCATCATGGACAATCAATAGCTACCAGGGGGTTGTCCGGGTGGACAATCAGCTTTTAGAAAGTTTTTTTTTTCAAATTATATCAAATGAAGGACATACAATGTCGGTGATTGTCCGGGTTGACAATGATTTGTTTACAATGTCAAGTTTTAATTTATCAAGCATGTGACCATGCACCATTTCAATGGGCTTAAAAGTTTAGGCCCACTTGACGGACAATTTAGCTTTCCCGTGGGTCTAAAACTTGAGGCCCATTTATAGCGTAATAATCATTTTTCACGCATGTTTTGATTGGCTTAGGCCCACGTCTCTGACAAGCATGAATTTGAGTGGGCTTAAAAGTTTAGGCCCACCTGACTGACAATTTCCCTTTCTCATGTTTCTAGTGGGCCTAAAAATTTAGGCCCATTTAGAGCGTAATCAGCTTGTAATGTTATCCCCCCAAAACGTCTCCACGCCCCTTTTCTGGGGGGGTACTTCCCCCAAGGCATCGTTCTGTTCAAATTACTATTTTATTATATATGCTAATTATAGTTGATAGAAAAGTTATTTATAAATATACTACCCCTGGTTTAGGCCCATTTGAACGGACATCTACCACTGAATTGGGTCTAAACCGGGCTTATATGGCCTAAGCCGGGAGTAGGCCTATATATGGGTCTAAATTAGCTAAGGTGTTATATTGATGAACGTAATTACAAAGTTCCAATGGGGACCATTAATATATCTAAATTTATATTTTTTTAACATCTTCCTCAAGGTAAACACATCATTACATAAAAAACATAACTTCATGGAGGATGGTTTACATTTAAAGATTACGAGTAAAATATGTGGTCAATATTACAATATTTTATAACAATCCAGCGTAACATTTTGGCATGTGTGTATTTGGACTGCTGGTATGTATAATATTTGTTTCCAAACGAAAAAACTAAAGTGTTGCAATAAACATCATGCCCAATTGTTCTTGAAAAGTTGGTAAATGTATAGTAATATTGTTTATTGAACATACAACTCAGTATATGAAATAGTGCTTACGCATGTTACATGTGTCTGTCAAAACCCAAACAAAACTAGCTCTGCTTCCTTGCTGCTTAAAATACAGTTCTATGATGCCACGTGATGTGCTATGGATCCTGAAATTGATATACTGTAGTACTATATAAAGGAATGAAACTCTGAACCAGATTTGCCATAATAATACCGAATTAAAAATAATCTGTAAAAAGTCCGTCAAAAAGTAACATGCGTAATTTCGGCCGACCAAGAACACCCACAAATGGCTACGTGTTCAGCAAGGAGTTCACAAAAAACTACTGAGGACACTCTCCGATTACGTCATCACTTATTGTATTAGAGGGGAAGAATGACAGCATAAAAGTAAACAACACCCTGTCCGTCAAAAACGTGCGTATGTAACGTGCGTAAGCATCAACGGCAGTTACATGTAAATAACTTTGCTAAGTTAGATAGGAACTATCACAAACTTATCTGATATGATCAAGGCCATGAAACTGTGAAAAAAACACACAACTACAACAACAAGATCGCACAGAAGTTATAATTTGACAACAGATTTCAAAATTTAAAAAACGGTAAATTCGTATGTTACTATTTGACGGACAATGATTACGTACGTTACTATTTGACAGACAATGATTCGTGTGTTACTATTTGACAGACAGGCTGCTCCCCCGGCCATATTGTTTATTTAGCATTGTTCTGTAGGATTTAAGTGATTTGCTGTACATATAATACAGCCGAGGTTAGAGTCCCTATAAAACACATACTTTTATCGTCTGCACTGTTGGAAAATTATATTATTTATACAAAAATAAACTTTTTGTCTGTCAAAAGTAACATGTGTAAGCGACAAAACTACAACTTTGATGTGATCGTGGCGAAATCTGTGTAAAACAACTATCTTTTTAATGGTAGATAATGTTAGCCCTCATCAATCATTTTGATGGGAAATAGTGTTTTTTGTCCAAAAAATATGTTATAATTTCACTGTGTCTGTTACACTTTATTACACCTTAGCTAATTTTGACCCATATATAATCCTGGTTTAGGCCCACTTCAATGGTGAATGTCCATTCAAATGGGCTTAAAACAGGAGAAGTATATAAACAGGATAAAGATGATATTAAAGTGGGCATAAACCAGGAGTAGATATACTACTGGTTTAGGCCCAATTCAATGGTAAATGTCTATTCAAATGGGACTAAACCATAAAAATTGTGGGCTTAAACCAGCTAGGATAATGCTTACATGTTTTTGCTCAATGACAATAATTTACTGAATATTGGCAATTTTATGCACTGATATTAATAGACTATGGCCTGTCCAAGGGTGATGGATGTAAGGATGGCAGGCCATTTTTTATTTATTTTAGCGCTAGAGACTTGAAATTTTGTTTACATAAGGTCCATTATATTCATGACTGAATAAAAAAAAAGTATACAAAAAATCCAATTATTGACAAAGTTATGATACATTTTGTATAGCAACCGTCTTAATTTCAAAAATAAAAAAACAAACAGAAAAGACGCCAAAAATGGCAGATGAAATCTATCCCAATTTTTTTAATATTTCGAACAGTCGAAAAAATTTCATTTTTTTACCACATGCTCAGCTGTGCATACTAATTATGATTATCTAAACAAATTGAGGAAAAATATATACTAAGCAGTCCTTATTTTACTTTTTATTACACTTTATATGGTAAATTTGAAAGATATTCGCTATATATATGACTTCAATTATAATGCATAATATTATTTAATTTTAAATATTATGTGTAGGCCTACATGACTAAATGCAAATATTAACTCAGTGGACACTTGCCAGGAACATGATAAGTCACAACACTATTTATTTTCATAAAAACACTTTTAAAGCACAATGGCCATATATTTGGAAAATAAAATAATAATGTTTATATGAATGTATGACAATCAAAAGATGCAGCTGTAACTATAACACAATTTCGCAGATCTCATAGATATTTTGTTGCAGTTTACATTTAAACCTATAAAATAATAGACTCAACAAAGCATTTAGCAAATAAATCCACTGGGGCCTATAATACCAGAATACACTGATGCGAAGAAGCACTTAAAGCTGCATAACTGTCTTGTTTATTTCGATAAAAATAACCTAAAACGTACAAAACAATCATTGCTATTGTTTTTAGTTCACCATGCGGTACACCATCAAGTATTATTCAGTAGTGATTTGGTGTGTGTACAATATTCATGTAATAATGGTAAGGTTATGGGCCAATATAATGTTACATTGGCCAGCACGAAACCACCCCCTTAATAGCAAACACATACATTGAACTGAATCGGCATAATGTTGGGCCAGTACCGCAGACGATGGGCCGACATTATTCTGCCATTGGATCAATGCCTTGTGTGAGCTGAGATACAAAGCCCACATAACCAGCCGCAGATCTAGATGTCGGATACTGGGTCAAATCGCTTACAGTAAAGTCTGATGTTTTTATATATTATTTTATTTTACCGCATAGCGCGATGTATATCGCTGTATGTGATGATTTACGATAAAATAAAATCTGATAATATTGTCTAGTAGCATTTTGACTATATTTTGAAATGTCCATGAGAAAATGCACATGTTTTTCAAGAAAATCACGAAAATCCAAAGAGCGAAAACGATGATTTACATCACTGAATTTGATCTTAATTCCAAGTACAATTTCCCACGGTCTGAGGAGAGCGTCTTAATGGCGGGCCAAAAGCTCAGATGCTGGCCCACACTTAAAAGCACCATACTGAAGTAGAGTTCTACTTTTCAAGTGAGTGACATTCTCCATACCGGTACTGATATCAAACATGACATTACATGCAGATATCCATATCACACAAAGTAATAACTTCTATATATGTCTAACTGATATGAGACAATACAGCTGTACTGTGAAATGAATCTATGATTACTTAAAAAATAACAATAATTTTAAAAGTCTTCCTCTCTTTTTCTATGATGAGCGTTATCTGCCACTTGGTACTTTTAATGTCCTGATTATATAGACAGTATGTCTTACTCCGCTGTTATCAGGTTTGTTTTGGTGGGGCAACAATATTAAAAAACAACAAACTTAAATCCTTGATAACTCAGTAACCCGGGCTAACACTAATGGTTGCCCAATTGCCCAGGGCAACCAATTTTGGGTGGGGGCAAGTAAAAAATTTCAGACAGTGGCCCCCTGGGCAATAGCTTCAATTTTCACCATTTTAAATTTGAGCGACTGTCACAACAGACAAAGCATGTCAGTGGCAAGTCGGCAAGTGATAAATTGAGGGGGCAAGTACCCCAAAACCGGGGCAGTAAAATAAAAAAATAAAGCACTATTCTCCATGGATAATCGTTTGAAGAAAATAAACAAAACAGTTATGCAGCTTTAATAATTAAAAAATATATTTACTAAATAGTATATTTCTTACTGTGTTTTCATTGTTACATTGTCTTCAATTTTCACTTAATTTATATATGGGTTGACTTCACATTTATTATTTTTAAAATAGACTGGGTCAAAGGTCATAACCCCCAAAAGGCACATCTACAACCCCCTGAGGGATGTGTGTATGCAATTTATATGAAAGCAATCTGGCTAACGGTTTGAGAGATACCGTCCGGAAACGAAACACGGACTTTATGGGCGGGGGATAAAAATGTGACGTCAGAATCACACCAAAATCAAATATGGCCAGGGTAAGGTCTTTCCTTGAAACAAATCGGTGAAGGGGTCAAGCTCTTGAGAGTAACATGTGATTTGTCGGACATCTTGGATTTTGCTAAAAAAATAAACAATTCTAGAGACAAATTTTTCAGGGCCAGTGAGCTGAGCATACCCAAATTAAATAGCCAAAATAGGCAAAAATGATATGTCCGCTAAAATTCTAAAACATACAAAAAATCAAAGTTATAAATATCAGAGTCACAGCAAAAACTATCAGCACACATCCAGGATAAAAACCAAACATGAAACAAATCAACGAAGCGGTCCAAGCCCTAGAGATTGACATAGGATTTTGGCGGCCATTTTGGATTTTGTTGAAGAAACTAAAAAACATAAAAAAAAAACAGGGGCAAATGTATGCAATTTCACTCTGATACTATAATTTCAAGAATTTAAAATTGAATATTAACTGTCGTTTTAGCCGGTTTCCTTGGTTGTGACCTATAAATGGCTTTGGTTATTGGTGGCCATATTGTTTTGGATCTTTAGATGGCATTAAAACATAAAAATAACCATTGCAATGAAACCAGTGTATTCAAATTAGGCGAAAATGAGGTATTACACAAAATTCCAGGGCTATTATTTCAAAAGATAAAAATTCAATATGGCCGACGGCAGCCATCTATTGCTTTGACCCTAAGATGACCTTTACTCTTAAAAATAATCATACCAGTGGAATCAGTGCATTCAAATTGGTCAAAAATGAGGTATTACACAATATTCTAGGGCTTTTCTGTCAAGAGTTAAAATTTCAAGAAGGCCACGGCAGCCATCTTGTTTTGACCCCTAGATGACCTTAAATCGTAAAAATAATCATACCAATGGGATCAGTGTATTCAAATTAGTCAAAAATGAGGTATTACATGAGATTGTAGGGCTATTATGTCAAAACATAAAATTTCAAGATTGCCTACGGCAGCCATCTTGCTTTGACCCCTAGATGACCATGAATCGTAAAAATAACCATACCAGTGGAATCAGTGCATTTAAATTGGTCAAAATGAGATATTACACAAGATTCTAGGGATATTCTGTAAAAAGTTAAAAATTCAATATGGCCGATGGCAGCCATCTTGGTTTTGACCCCTAGATGACCTTAAATCATAAAAGTAATCATACCAGTGGAATCAGTGTATTCAAATTAGTCAAAAATGAGGTATTGCATGAGATTCTAAGGCTGTTATGTCAAAACATACAATTTCAAGATGGCGGATGGCAGCCATCTTGTTTTGACCCCTAGATAACCTTGAATCGTAAAAATAAGCATACCTGTGGAACCAGTGAATTCAAATTGGTTAAAAATGAGGTATTACATAAGATTCTAGGACTAATCTGTCAAAAATTAAAAATTCAAGATGGCCGAGGGCAGCCATTTTGGATTTATGCAAATAAGCATATCAAGGAAAAAAATGAAACATCACCCCTACATCAGATCTTATTTTACATATGTTGGACGACATGTGTGCAAAATTTCATAACTCTTTCCAGATTTGGACTTATGGGGTATAGGCTACTACAAGGTCAAAGGGAAGGGAGGCATAGGCAGTAGACTGTTTCCCAGGCGGGCACATAATTAGTCTGAAGCAGACTAGCTATCTCAAACAACAACAATAACAATGAAAATGTGTCAGAAAATTTTCAGGTGCTCTAGATAAAGTTAAATTTTATGTAGAGAACGCTGGCTTACGTTAAAAAAACTGATCTAGACTATGATGGAGTTGACATGATAAAGAACATCTGAGTAATATTTTGATATGACTCATAGTTACTTAAAGAAAATTTTATTTTTTAATTAAAAAATAAAACGTCTTCCTCACTAAAAAATCGCTAGCGTCAATAAATGCATCAAGCAGAAATACATCATCGTGGCATATCCGTTCTAATATCGAATCGAAAGGCTCCTTATCAAACTTAACCTAGGTCTGTTTCACACTAAATCGAAGTGAAATCATATACTCATGCCATTTGAGGAGCGAGAACTGAAAGTGAAGTTCAGCGCCACCCAGTGAGCGCTGCCATCCTTGATCAGGGGCCGACCACAGATTAAAGTACGTACTTCCTTTGAAGTACGTACTTCCATTGAGGTGTGCAGTACGTCGATTGAAGTACGCCTGCAGCCGCATTTTGGTTTGATAGGGCACTCACTTGTTGTGACCCCATACATTTGCAGCACATTATTTCATTGGTCCAATAGTCAGAATCTGTCCAATAATAATCAGGCTACTAAATTTACAGAACTTCTGACTTTGTTAGATGCCATGCTTTTAACTGTAAAGCTGAGAGAGCAACAAGGGGTAAACATTTATCAATTTGAAGTGGTTAATATGTATTGCCAACTAAAAGAAATAATGGACTTTAGAAAAGATAGTTTGAAATATAAAATTATCAATTTATAGAGCAGTCCTATGTCTGGAAAATTAGGAATGTGCTATTAAAAGTTCTGCCATAGAGTCACATGCCTCATCATTCGTACTTCCATTAAAGTACGTACTTCCTTTAAAGTACACCCTGTACTTCAATCTAAGTATGCCCTCAGTGGAACAGATATCAAGTTAAATATATAATTTTCCAAACATGAAAAACAGTTTTGATAAAATACATGTTGTACAATGAAATGTGCTCTTTCAAGTAAACTATTTCTGGTAGCTGGCAAATGCTCAACAGTTCCAGGACAAAGGGATGAAAAAAAAAATTCAGCCTGTTGCAAAAGTCTTGGCTATATCCAGGTAAACAGAAAATAATTGGAAGTTTCTCTTATGAATAATTTAATAGCTTGATTATCAATGTTCAGAAATAAACCATTCAACCAATAACATCTTAAGTTGCAAAGGGGTAATAAAATAACAAATGAGAGTACCCATTTGTAAAAGTGAAGCTCAAGGTGTACTTAGATCAAAGTACGGACATACCTCAATCTAAGTACGTACTTCAAAGGAAGTACCTACTTTAATCTGCGGTCAGCCCCCACCTGTTGATGGATGATCAAAATTAGGCCTAGCCCTAGGCCTACTCAATTCTCCAAAATTTTGTAACCATTTTTATCTCATTTGGCAACAACCCTAAAAAAATGAGTATTTCAAATGTTAGACCATTTGTAATGATTTGACAGGTAACACAATGTCAATGACAATTCTGATAATACTAATAGTCTATACCAGTTTCAAACAAATGATTGATTAAAAGTTGTTTTTAGGCATGTCAGTCCTACGGTATATTTTTTTCATTTTCGGGTGTAAGGTATTTATAATAGGTTATAAATCTAGGAACTCTAGGGTACAGAAAAGGTGGTTTTAGATGGTTTTCAATTTGGCTTATAGTTTTCGGTGGCTTTCGACATTCACCACGACCCCTGCCAGCTATGGCCAGGTGGGCGATATTCAGAGATTCTGATACCTACTACACTATTTACCGTCGGTACAGGCTGATAATCAGTACGGTGATAGCACATTGTCTCCATTAACACTCCACATCGATAATCCTGTAAGATTTACAAAAAATTAACCTTTTTATACAGTCATTTTCGCTAGAAATTTAAAAGAATTCAAGTGCGCGCTAAATCTCAAAACAAGCCTGTTTAAAAAGGGAGAACTAAAACAAAGGAATATAAACCGAAATTTGGTTTATAAATGCCCACCAGTAACCACATGTTAACTATACAACCAGTGTCGATCATTCTAAGTTCTATAGTGCTGACTCCAAGGCAGGAGCGGATCCAAGGGTAAACCCCCCCTCGAAAAAAATTATAATCTTGCTTCGGGGTAGTCCCATCTGTGACCCATTGCATTCTGGGCTCGCGGGCCAGGAACTAGGCTAGCTTTGGGGTTACCTTATGAATTGGTGACACATTATTGGACAAACAGTGGACAATATGCCTTGGATTGCAGGAAAAAGGCTTTGACAATCAAAATATTTCACAGGAAGGCCCCTCCGCGGACAGGCTACAGTGAAATATTCCTTTGTCAAGTTTAACCCCCTCCCCCGTCAATGAAGAGCTAGATCCGCACCTAAAAGGTATGGTGTAGCATGGACACTTTTCAGAGTGCAATTATAATCCCTTCAATTGGTAGCCTAATCAAAGAGTATTTAACCCTCATCCTCTGGGGCATTTCACTCGGAGGACAGAACATTTGGTTGTGTTGAATAATTTCCCAAAATCCGGTTCATGTGCTATTATTTTGACAAGCCTTAAGATTGTCTGTTTTAATCGGCCTTGGTTTGACTTGCATAAGCAGGATGTAGTTATCAGCAGAAAGTGTTAACATTGATGAGACTTGACATTGATATTTTGACTTCTTATAGTCGTCCTAAATAGAGTATCAGGTGAAGGGCGGTGCTGAGCGGCCGACCAAACTAATCGCTCAGTTTGCTCTTAAAAGCTGCTATTGAGGAGAGGGTCATTAGGGATCAGTTCCGTCAATTGCATATGCTATACGGCATGGTACGGAAGCACTAGTCTACAGCAATCATCCAAGGGAAGCTGCATCCTCCTCTTATCTGGCCATAATCTTAAGGCTGATTGCCAGTGGCGTACCCTGGGACCTCTGTTCAACTGCGGTGCTCTCGCATCAGTGCTGGCGCTGGTGTAGGCCGTTGTAGCCCTAAATAACTGGCAATAGCGTGTTTGACATTAGTATAGGTCTCTCACGGGGGTTGAATGGAGTTACCCTTCTTATTGTTACTCTGGGGACTATCCGACCCGAGGATACCAGAGCTGTGCGAAATGCTATAGAGTTTCAACATTAATTTGCACAGCGAAACCCAAGTCTCCGGCCATCTGGGCATGTCTGGAGGTAGATCCCCTAGAAATGTCCAGAATCCCTAATCGGGCGAGCGAAGGTAAACGCTCTCAATAACCCACCATGCCCTATCACCCCCACCCTCACATGATCATCTGTACATCATTCATCTCATCAATTGACTACAACGTTTTTATCGTATTACAATGTCACTTAAAAAACATATGTTGTACAGGGTTGTCATCCTGAAGTTCTTTCTTCTTTTATAAATAACATATGTATATGATGTCATTTACATAGGATATATAAATATTATATGTCCAAGTGGCAAGCCAGTTCCCACGTGAGGACTTTTCGAAGCAGTCACCTGGGCCTACTAAATGTTTTTGGATCCAAAGTAAAAATATAAGTAATAAAATCTAGAGCCATGACATCAGTTTGAATTATCTCCTGATTGTTTTGGACCAGATCTTTGGTGGTCAAAAGAAGATGATTTCCGCAAAATGATTAGCATGGAAACCATGTTGCAAAGGTGCTAAAACAGCGGGTTATGATACTGTTGCAGATCATGTTCAAACAATGCGATTATGTTAAAATATTCAGATGGTGTTCAAGCAATTTCGCCTAGACACATATGTTCAACAGATCGGCCTGTAGTTGGACGAAGTAGCCTATATGTCAGTCTATTTGTTTGCAAACACAGGTAATATTAGCTTAGACTGATCGGGTAATTTCCTAGATCAAATATAGTGGTCAAATATACGTTATTTAAAAAGAAGGTATATGTCGATATATATCTTCTTGTCAGCGTTTTTCAGGAGAAATTGTGGAAGCTCATCGGACCCAGATCGGCATTAAATTCACCCAGTGACTATATTCCATTGTTTACATGTCCGCCTGTGCCCGCCACAGGTTCTTCTAACTTCCCTAGTAAATATTATTAAACCATTACAAAATAAACTTTACTAGATTATTTAGATATAGGTTTAAGGTAGGCCTATACGCCTATACTCGCACGTAGTTGTACAATTCGGACGCTATGTATGATGTATCGTTTTGTATTTGCTAGACATGATAGACATTAAGTTGTCTACTTCTACTCCGTTCGATTGTATTACCTGTTCATGGCAAGTCAATGTAATCTCAAACCCATCATGACCTACAATAAAACAAAAACATATTTGTCTTGATTGCATGATATCTTGACTTCGTTTAGCAAGAAAATAGTTCAATATGTTTTTAACGGTTATATGCTACTTACAGGCTCAAACAGTTTGTAGAATACATGTATAGGCATATTATGTACTTACTGGCTTTTCGTTTCAATGTCCATCGTTGCTCAAGAAGGTTCTTTTTCATCTCTTTCTTCTCGTTATTTTTGCTGGTGTATAGCACGTTCAAAACGAGTAGCTGACCATGATTATATGCATAATACCTTAGACTTAAAATTGGAATGCTTCATTCCGACAGAAAATAAAAATTGACTACTGTAGACTATGCTATTATGCAGTAGCCAGGAGGCTATGTACAAAAATGTCTGTTTATTGAAATGATTTCCAATTAGAAATCGGGTGTTTGTAAATGTGTTCTCATGTATTAGAAATAATATTAAACAATTAAACACATTAGTAAAAGGTAATAAGGAGTCGTCTTCACAATAAAAATAAATGTTGTTCTTCTGTAACAACGTAGGCCCTACGTGTGGGTGGTATATCTATAACACAACCATACTCCAGTGTGTTGGTGACGTTCGGTTACAGCAAAATAACATCCAAATACGAACGTTAAAACGAAGTTGATTATCAGCCCGTAAATAATATTTCACCTTAATGTTGAAGGAACGTTGTTTTCGGGTTATTCAAATTAGGATTAACCTTTATTCAACACCTTTATTCAACGATTTGCGACCTTTTGCGACCATTTGCGACTGACATTTTGTGACCATGTGCGACCATTTGTGAATATTTGCGACCATTTGCAATCATTTGCGACATTTGAGACCATCTGCGACTTTTGCGACCATTTGCGACCATTCGCGAACCTTTGTGACTATTTGCGACCATGTGCAACAATTTGCGACCATTTGCGACCATTTACGACCACTTGCGATTATTTGGGTTATTTGCGACCAGTTGTGACCCTTTGCGACCATGTGCGACCATTTGCGCCCAATTGCGATCATTTGCGTCCATTTACGACCATTTCGGACATTTGGGTTATTTGCGACCATTTGCGAACTCTTGTGACCATTTGCCACCATTTGCGACCAATTGAGACCACTTGCAACCATTTGCGACCATGTGCGACCATATTGCGACCAATTGCGACCATGTGCGACCAGTTGCGATTATTTGCGACTTTTGCGACCATTTGCGAACAATTGCGACCAATTACGACCATTGGCGACGTTTAGGACATGTGTGACCATTTGCATTACAATGTCATTGGCATTGGACCTATTATATAAGGATTTATAATTATTCATCATTAGGCTTATTCAGCAATTTCAGAATAGACCTAGGGCCTACATGTCATCTTGATGGTGGAAGGCTATGCCATAATATATTCACAGGATTTTGCAACATAATGTCAATGTCATGATATTGCTTTAAAATATCAAGATATTGCATAATAGGCCTAAATATCAACACGTGACACAACGTTATTATTTGTCATTATAAGGGCATGATGTGGCATGTACTAACATACCATTATGTACGTCATTATTATGTCAGGACAATATGCGTCAGCAAGTGATATTAAATTATAGCTGGAGACAACTAGCTGTGACTTTTCAAGTAACAGTAAAGTTTGCACGTCAACTTTTTGCGAACAATTGCGACCATTTGCGACCATTCGCGACTATTTGCGACCATGTGCGGTCATTTGCGACCAATTGCGACCATTTGAGACCATTAGCGATTATTTGTGACCATTTGCGACATTTGGGACATTTACGACAATTTGAGACCACCTGCGACCAATTGCGACCATTTGCGACATTTGCGACCATTTGCGACCATTTGCCAGCATTTACCACCAATTGCGACCATTTTTTCACCATTTGCGACCAATTGCAACATTTGCGACAATTTGCGACTAATTGCGATCTTTTGCAACCATTTTTGACCATTTGCGACCAATTGCGACCATTTGCGACCATGCGCGACCACTTATGATTATTTGCGACATTTGCGACCATTTGTAACCATTTTTTGACCATTTACGACCAATTGCGACCATTTGTGACCATTTGCGACCATTTGCAACATTTGCGACATTCAGGACATTTGCGACCATTTGCATTACAATGTGATTGCCATTGGGCCTATAAAATAAGAATTTATCATTATTCATCATTAGGCTTATTCAGCAAATTCAGAACAGACCTAGGGCCTACATGTCATCTTGATGATGGAAGTCTATGCCATAATATATTTGCAATTATAATGCCAATGTCATGATATTGCTTTAAAATATCCCGATATTGCATAATAGGCCTAAATATCAACACGTGATACAACGTTATGATTTGTCATTATAAGGGCATGATGTGGCATGTAGGCCTAATAACATAACATTATGTCATTATTATTTCAGGAAAATATGCGTCAGCAAGTGATATTAAATTATAACTAGAGACAACTGCGACTTTTCAAGTAACAGTAAAGTTTGGACGTCGACTTCTGCGACCATTTGCGATATTTGCGACCATGTGCGACCAATTGCGACCATTTGCGAACAATCATGACCAAATACATGTGAGATGACAAGATCTTGACAACTGACATCTGACATGCAACAACCCCCACGTAATAAACACATTGTTTTATGACATTAACAACATGTCATCAAATAGATGTGATATATTAACTATATTCTGACATCTCACAAAGATGCAAGCAAGGCAATAATCACATCGTTTTGTGACACAAACAACATGTTGTCGAATAGATGTGAGATATTGACAATAGTCTGACATCTGACATCTCGCAATGCTGCAACTCACTGGATATTCACATTGTTTTGTGACATAAAAAACATGTCGTCAAATAGATGTGAAATTTTGACAATATTCAATCAACAACATGTTGTCAAATAGATGTGAGATATTGAAAATATAATGACATCTGTCATCTTACATGCAGCCATCCACGCCATTATCATATCGTTCTGCGACATCAACAACATGTCGTCAAATATATGTGAAATATTGACAACATTATCACATCTAACATTTCAGGATGTTGCAACCCACGTCATAATCACATCGTTTTGTGACATCAACAACAGGTCGTCAAATAGATGTGAAATATTGACAACATTATCACATCTAACATTTCAGGATGTTGCAACAAACATCATAATTACATCGTTTTGTGACATCAACAACATGGCGTCAAATCTATGTGAAATACTGACAACATTATCACATCTAACATTTCAGGATGTTGCAACCCACGTCATAATTACATCGTTTTCTCACATCAACAACATATCGTTAAATAGATGTGAAATACTGACAACATTATCACATCTAACATTTCAGGATGTTGCAACCCACGTCATAATCACATCGTTTTCTCACATCAACAACATTTCGTGAAATATATGTGAAATACTGACAACATTATCACATATACCATTTCAGGATGTTGCAACCCACGTCATAATCACATCGTTTTGTGACATCAACAACATATTGTCAAATAGATGTGAAATACTGACAACATTATCACATCTAACATTTCAGGATGTTGCAACCCACGTCATAATTACATCGTTTTCTCACATCAACAAGATATCGTCAAATAGATGTGAAATACTGACAACATTATCACATCTAACATTTCAGGATGTTGCAACCCACGTCATAATCACATCGTTTTGTGACATCAACAACATGTCGTCAAATAGATGTGAAATACTGACAACATTATCACATCTAACATTTCAGGATGTTGCAACCCACGTCATAATTACATCGTTTTCTCACATCAACAACATATCGTAAAATAGATGTGAAATACTGACTACATTATCACATCTAACATTTTAGTATGTTGCAACCCACGTCATAATCACATCGTTTCGTGACATCAACAACATGTCGTCAAATAGATGTGAAATATTGACAACATTATCACATCTAACATTTCAGGATGTCGCAACCCACGTCATAATTACATCGTTTTGTGACATCAACAACATATCGTCAAATAGATGTGAAATACTGACAACATAATCACATCTAACATTTCAGGATGTTGCAACCCACGTCATAATCACATCGTTTTATGACATCAACAACATGTCGTCAAATAGATGTAAAATATTGACAACATTATCACATCTAACATTTCAGAATGTTGCAACCCACGTCATAATTACATCGTTTTGTAACATCAACAACATGTCGTCAAATAGATGTGAAATATTGCTAATATTATCACATCTAACATTTCAGGATGTTGCAACCCACGTCACAATCACATCGTTTTGTGACATCAACAACAAGTCATCAAATAGATGTGAAATATTGACAACATTATCACATCTAACATTTCAGGATGTTGCAACTCACGTCACAATCACATCGTTTTGTGACATCAACAACAAGACATCAAATAGATGTGAAATATTGACAACATTATCAAATCTAACATTTCAGGATGTTGCAACCCACGTCATAATCACATCGTTTTGTGACATCAACAACATGGCGCGAAAAAGATGTGAAACATTGACAACATTATCACATCTAACATTTCAGGATGTTGCAACCCACGTCATAATCCCATCGTTTTGTGACATCAAGAACATGTCGTCAAATAGATGTGAAATATTGACAACATTATCACATCTAACTTTTCAGGATGTTGCAACCCACGTTATAATCACATCGTTTTGTGACATCAACAACATGGCGCGAAATAGATGTGAAACATTGACAACATTATCACATCCAACATTTCAGGATGTTGCAACCCACGTCATAATTACATCGTTTTGTGACATCAACAACATGTCGTAAAATAGATGTAAAATATTGACAACATTATCACATCTAACATTTCAGGATGTTGAAACCCACGTCATAATCACATCGTTTTGTGACATCAACAACGTGTCGTCAAATAGATGTGAAATAGTGACAACATTATCACATCCAACATTTCAGGATGTTGCAACCCACGTCATAATCACATCGTTTTGTGACATCAACAACATGTCGTCAAATAGATGTGAAATACTGACAACATTATCACATCTAACATTTCAGGATGTTGCAACCCACGTCATAATCACATCGTTTTGTGACATCAACAACATGTTGTCAAATAGATGTGAAATACTGACAACATTATCACATCTAACATTTCAGGATGTTGCAACCCACGTCATAATCACATCGTTTTGTGACATCAACAACATGTCGTCAAATAGATGTGAAATACTGACAACATTATCATATCTAACATTTCAGGATGTTGCAACCCACGTCATAATTACATCGTTTTCTCACATCAACAACATATCGTCAAATAGATGTGAAATACTGACAACATTATCACATCTAACATTTTAGGATGTTGCAACCCACGTCATAATTACATCGTTTTCTCACATCAACAACATATCGTCAAATAGATGTGAAATACTGACAACATTATCACATCTAACATTTTAGGATGTTGCAACCCACGTGATAACTACATCGTTTTCTCACATCAACAACATATCGTAAAATAGATGTGAAATACTGACTACATTATCACATCTAACATTTCAGGATGTTGCAACCCACGTCATAATCACATCGTTTCGTGACATCAACAACATGTCGTCAAATAGATGTGAAATATTGACAACATTATCACATCTAACATTTCAGGATGTCGCAACCCACGTCATAATTACATCGTTTTGTGACATCAACAACATATCGTCAAATAGATGTGAAATACTGACAACATAATCACATCTAACATTTCAGGATGTTGCAACCCACGTCATAATCACATCGTTTTATGACATCAACAACATGTCGTCAAATAGATGTAAAATATTGACAACATTATCACATCTAACATTTCAGAATGTTGCAACCCACGTCATAATTACATCGTTTTGTAACATCAACAACATGTCGTCAAATAGATGTGAAATATTGATAATATTATCACATCTAACATTTCAGGATGTTGCAACCCACGTCACAATCACATCGTTTTGTGACATCAACAACAAGTCATCAAATAGATGTGAAATATTGACAACATTATCACATCTAACATTTCAGGATGTTGCAACTCACGTCACAATCACATCGTTTTGTGACATCAACAACAAGACATCAAATAGATGTGAAATATTGACAACATTATCAAATCTAACATTTCAGGATGTTGCAACCCACGTCATAATCACATCGTTTTGTGACATCAACAACATGGCGCGAAATAGATGTGAAACATTGACAACATTATCACATCTAACATTTCAGGATGTTGCAACCCACGTCATAATCCCATCGTTTTGTGACATCAAGAACATGTCGTCAAATAGATGTGAAATATTGACAACATTATCACATCTAACTTTTCAGGATGTTGCAACCCACGTTATAATCACATCGTTTTGTGACATCAACAACATGGCGCGAAATAGATGTGAAACATTGACAACATTATCACATCCAACATTTCAGGATGTTGCAACCCACGTCATAATTACATCGTTTTGTGACATCAACAACATGTCGTCAAATAGATGTGAAATATTGACAACATTATCACATCTAACATTTCAGGATGTTGCAAACCACGTCATAATTACATCGTTTTGTGACATCAACAACTTATCGTCGAATAGATGTGAAATATTGACAACATTATCACATCTCACATTTCAGGATGTTGCAACCCACGTCATAATCACATCGTTTTGTGACATCAACAACAAGTCGTCAAATAGATGTGAAAAATTGCCAACATTATCACATCTAACATTTCAGGATGTTGCAACCCACGTCATAATCACATCGGTTTGTGACATCAACAACATGTCGTAAAATAGATGTAAAATATTGACAACATTATCACATCTAACATTTCAGGATGTTGAAACCCACTTCATAATCACATCGTTTTGTGACATCAACAACGTGTCGTCAAATAGATGTGAAATACTGACAACATTATCACATCTAACATTTCAGGATGTTGCAACCCACGTCATAATCACATCGTTTTGTGACATCAACAACATATCGTCAAATAGATGTGAAATACTGACAACATTATCACATCTAACATTTCAGGATGCTGCAACCGACGTCACAATCACATCATTTGGTGACGTTATTAGCTTGACGGAAATCAGACGTAATTTTGTAATGACAATAAGACTTAAAATTGTTTATGTCACAAATAGACGTAATTATCACGTTGATTTTTGGTTGATAACCAGTTGACAAGATTTCAACTTGCATGTTACGTGATTTTCTCGTCATGTGCCGGCTGGGTAAGCCCTATTAGGGGAGACCGGGGCTAGTTGCAACGTTTTTCAGAAAATTTGCCCTATGAGTCTTAGTTTTAGTGTCACAGTAATGAAACAAAGCACAAAATAATATCATTAACGGCGGATCACAATAAGCTAGACAAAAAATGTCTATGTTGTGGGCATCATGGAGTAAATGTAACTTGACTGACACTTTGTCGACTGTTTCATATAACTCCACATGCGGGAACAAAACTGGGACTTGTTGAAACATCGGTCAATGGCCGGTTGCTTGATTTTGTGCTTTATAATTGTAATTGGTGCTGAATCGGGGCTCGTTGAAACATGTTTCAACCAACCCCATTCATGTTTCAACTGAACCCATTTCATGTTTCTACTAACCCCATTTTCCTTTCAACAAGCCCCGTATCGATGAAGCACTTTAAACCAATACATTGCAGAGAAGTGCATACCTGTATGTAGGTTGATAGCCGTACATTATAAGTACCACAGATGATGAACAGATATGCCGTGTCGACCAAAATTTAGTCAGGACATCAAAAAATGGACAAACCTAGCTGGCTCTTCATGAAAACCTGTATGTGTTGTCTTTTCATACAAAAAGAAGCCATGTATTACACCATACGCATTCGCTAGGTGTTTACACGTGATCCATAAAGATCATACTTCGAGCTTGAGATGTCTTGTTTCATTATCCCCCTGGTTTCAACTAGCGCCGGTCTCCCCTATAGTCTACGAATCATCAGTGACAGGGAACATTTGTTTGAAAATTGAGAATTGCATTTCGCTACCAATAGTACTGTACAATCCCATCCAAATACACACGCACGAGTATAAGTAGGGTCCAGCCGACCTCCTTGTAAGAGTTGATCAATCCCAGGTGATTAAGAACATCAGTTCCGCCTCGGGTCTCAGTTTTTACCTCAGAAGACACCTAATTTATATACCTAAATTACCAGGACCCCGAATACTGAAATGCCTACATTCGAAATTAGTGTAAATTAGGTGTAACTAAATTACTTGAGAACTTAAACTGTGGAAAGGCATCCAAACCGGACGAGCACCCGAATTTGATTTTAAAGAATGCTGCCAATGAAATATCTCCCTTTCTTAAAATTGTTTGATCAATCTTTACGCAGATGGACAAATTTCCAGATAATTGGGTAGAGGTTAATGTTAAAATTTTAACATCTATGCAGCATACATTTTGATCAAAACACTCATGCGAAAGCCAGCCCTCAGGCTTCATTGCAACTGATGAATTTATTCAAAATTTTGAAAGCAAGACACAAACAAATGTTGCTGTATTAGATAATAGTAAGGCCTTTGATGTTGTCGATGGAAACTCTTAAGATTAGCCTGTGTGAATAACATATGTAGAGATAACGAATATAGGTATGTTAATTAAAAAAATATATTTCTTAAAATATAAAAAATATTGAATTAGTACGTGGCTAGATGTTGACACTATGTGCAGATGGAATTGAATCTGAGATCACAATTTGTGTGGTCACTCATCACAAACACCTTGCGCTAGGAGCAGTTCAGTGATAGCTACTCATAACGCAGTCATCGGCCGAATTGCAGTGGGGAAACATCATGACACGCTTTGATTTGTTAACCCTTTGACTTCCAGGCCGGGGTGCATGCCAGGATCCAGATATACTGGTGTAGGAGTTCTATTTTTCGTCATTTGAAGCTGGAATTGCTAACGCAATTTCCAGCTTCAAATGTCGAAAAATACATAAATGTAGTATATATTTGACGAAAATTTGTGTCATTTCATGGTTACGTTCATTGACGAATGACGACGGAAATTTCCGTCATGTATGGTAGTGGAAAGGGTAAAAGTTACAAAAAGCACAGTTGACTTGTAAATTATAGCCCCAAACATAAACATTGAATTACCATAATATAATTTATTCAATAATGTATATAACATACATACACAACTTAACATGTGAATTAGCAATAGGTCTCGTATGATCTCACGTTGACAGTGCTATTTCACGACATTATTATTTCACACCTACAATATACCCTCAAAATGATGACGTAATCAAATACTGTACATGACGCGGCCTCGTTTACCTCATATGGTCATATTAAGAAGCCAAAATAAAAAAAACCGATTTTTTTTTATGATTTTAGCCTGATTGAGTCGCTTTAATAAATAGTATTCATTGAATTTAACCATTACTATGGTACCTAATATATTTATGAAAGGATTAACACCTTTTAAGACTAATCAACATGTATAGGCCTATATTTCCTAATTTCATCATAGTAACTGATATATCATAGACAAAATAAGTTCTATATATATTTTGTATTATTGTCAAGATATCAGGGGAATGAATATATTAAGACTATATATATATGTAGGCATATGTATATTGTATGATGACCTGTTTGTATAAATGTTTATGAACGGTTATACAGTATCGGCCCGCTTTTTGTTGACAAATTCTTTATAATTTTTTTGTGGTTGTCGGATATAATGATACACATTATATTATACTATGCATTACATAGGAGATAGTTGGAATAAAAATATTTTTTCATGATATACATGTATATGAAAACTGTGTTATTATCTTCATTTAGAACTAGGCCTACTTGAGTTTGGATTATGAGCTTTCATTGAAATATAGTAACGGTGCCAATAATTATCCTTCTTAATTACAAGTAGCCTATCGATTCTCCTTTTTATATTGACCAATATCTGACATCATTCCTACTGTCCGTCGGCGCTAGGCATATAGGCTATGATATAGTGGACTTGTGGGAACAGCATCCTACCCGCTTCGGGTCCGCTCGGGTTTACGGATGCTGACGAGTGGACGAGCGGCCTCGAGTGGCCTCGTTTAGACTGCGGAGCCCAAGCCGCATGGCGCAAGGCCGTCGCGTTCTATTTGATTGTGTGCACAGCGTTATTTTGTCTAGACTACTAATAAAGAGAGAATAAGGTAAAGAAGGAGTCAAAGGAGTTATTTATTTACCATCGCCAAATGATAGTGGATCGGAGATTGGTGAGGGCAGTCTGCCGGCGTGGCAACTGACCAAACCAATAGTTCGATATTGGTGCTCACGACATTAGGACATTCACGCAGCCCTTCTGATTTGGATCACTGTCACCAAACAACCAATAGTTCGATATTGGTGACCCGACTGTGAAACGACCAAGCAATTTTCTGATCTGATTTGAAGTCAAACTAATCAATTAGCCGATAACCACACGAAAGATAGTTTTTTTATTATAAGGGGAATTTTTAAAAAATGACACATTATTTTTTATCAGGTATGTGACGATTGTAGGTCATTGTACAATAAATGCCAGTAAATTTAGTTAGGAAATTTATCTGACAAGAGGTATAGTCGTTTTTGCAGAAACAACAGAAATTTCATAGAATTTGGCTAAAACCATGTGTTTTCAATTTTTTTCAAGATGGCTGACATGGCGGATAGCGCAATAAATTTTTAATGAATGGTCCAACCCTAAATATTAAGAATTTTAAAATATTTTTTCTTCCTAATTACGCCTGTTTAGGCAAGTAGGAGGAAACTATTTTTAAACTCATTTTCAATCGTTGAACACCATTATTGGGTGATTCGATTTTCACGCACCCCCGGCCAATTCAAGAATAATCAATATTTTCTCTTGTCTAACGTTACAATTATAAATTTTGAACTGAAAAATATCGCCTCAACTCAGAGAACTTTTAATAGGAATAGAGTCATTTAAAACTGTTGACCTGCTATACATATTAATAAACGGTCCTATTTGACCCATAAATGTATTACTGCCAGGACCGTAGGACAACATTTTGTAATTATAACCACATTTTTATTCCAGGGGAAGCAGTTCTGTTTTACAATGTCTTGGTAAGAGCTGCCATTTTGGCAGCCGGTGTCCCTATCACTCCTCTGGCTACCGCAGCTCCACGTGTACCCAACATATCCCGGCATGCAAAGCAAACATCACCCCATCAGCTCAACTCATAATATATTAACATAAATTAAGCCGCCATTTTTTTTCGGCAGACATCGCAGCACATTACGCACACGTGTCAAGGCTAACACAGCCAGAACCACTGTCTGGAAATGTAGCCTAGACATTTTAGAAATTTTTAAAATAATTTCTTTCTCAGTCGTGAAAGTGAGATTAAATTTATTTTTAATATGTGCTTTCAGAATTGACAAATTATATCACACATTGTGTGATCGAGTTTGTAGGAAAATTTGATAGCTTATTTTTCCACACGTTTAGGCCGCCGCGCCTTCTGTCGGGTCAGAGTTCACATATGACATGCGCTCACTGCCTCGACAGAGTGACGACAGCCGGTGATATATGTTAATGAGTTATGAGCTGGTGCGGTACGCCGAACAGTCACACACACACATCGTGCAAACTAAAGAAGATCTCAATTATACGACTTATACGACTTGACAGTTGAGCTATCGTGACTATTTTGATATTTCTCTGGTTCTTCGACTTCTGTGGAAAACTTTTCCACGCAGGTCGAATTACCAAATATAACAACCTCATAGCTTAGAATAGATCTTGGCAATTATTCTGTCATTTGTACATGACATTTTATGACCTACAGTCCTCACAATTTCAATATATTTTTACGCAAAATAGTTCAACGAAATAGCATGACCCCTACAACGCACAATTTCTGCACTGGACTTTTCAGCAACCCCAGCAACCTGTAACCCGAAAGTGGGTACAACTACAGATTCATCTTACATCAAGAAAATAGTTGGTATGGTTAAAATGCATACCATTCCAAAACACGTTTCAGTAATGCAAAGTAGCCAATAGGCCAGCAGACTTAAACGCTTAACTTTTTAAATAATTTAAACACGAACATTTCAACATGTCTACCAGAGGGGACAATGAAGGTTTTGTGTCACACCCCTCGAAGACAAAGGGGCTCGTCGCAAAGACTCTTATTTTCCTGTAAGCGACGAAAATGCGTCCGAATTGTAAGAAACAGACGCAGAGTTTAAAAGAGTTAAATCAGATTTTTTACGGATTTCTCGTAATAATAGACGTCAGAGAGATTTCTCAAGGAGCGAATCCTCCAGAAGCCCATCTCAAGTTCAACGACAGTCACAACGACGATCCCACAACCTTCCAAAATTAAAAATAGTGACATTTTACCCCACTGACGTGGAGTTGTGGTTCAACCAGATAGAAACCCAATTCGATCTGCATGAAATCACAGATGACGACGAGAGGTACAGATTGCCCTGTGCTGCTCTTTCAGGCGAGGTAGCGTCTGACGTCAGAGACGTGTTGCTGCAACCTTTTCTCACAGATAAATATGAGAACCTTGAAGACATTTTGCTTAAACGTAGTTGCCTAACTACCCCCGAACAAGCTAATAAAATGATTTCGGGCGAGAAGATGGGATCCCGTCTCGATTTCTTAGACGGCTTCAAAAGACGGCTGGATTTAGTACTACGGCAGTAGTCGAGAAGGCCGTGATTCACCAGGCTTTCATTCGGCAAATGAATAAGAGCTCATTTAGCCACTCAACCAGACAGTCATCACTGGAAAGTTTGGCTGTGTTGGCCGACCGTGCTTTGGCTTCCGAGAATGACGTGGAGGAACTCAAACAGGGGGTTGCTGAAATTCAAGTAAATGAAAGCGCGAAGTTAGTCGGACTACTAGACTACTACCTTTTGTCGTAGGCTAATGAAATTAGAGACAGCCACAGCAAAGAAGAAGAATTACGGACCCAAACAGACTCCAAAAAAAAACGTTTTTACCTAACGCACAGGCCAAACCATTTATACCCCATAAACAAAATGATAACCGACAAGGTTTTTCACAAATGTTCAGCAAGCTAGTCGTCCTAACGTCCCGCCACTGAATACACAGCAAAATAATGCTGTTCAACCGACAGACACAGCCAATGCACCTGTCTGCTATTATCATCAAACATTCGGTGATAAAGCACGCACGTGCAGAGAGTCAGAGACCCCTGCGCGTTTTCTTTAAACTAGTTGGCCAGAGCAAGATAGGGACTCTTGCATCTGGCGAATTAACAAAGACACGACATGACTCCACGGAAGCTACCTTTCCCACGTTATATATCTCTAGGTTATTATACATCGCAGACAAACACAACAAATGCAAATATTTAATTGACACGGGTGCTGCAGTCAGTGTTTTACCTAAGTCTTGCGCCAACAGGACTATGGACACTACCAGTCAACAGTACCCCTCCTTGCAGCTAACAATTACTACCTACGGTACTAGTAAACGTATAGTTGAAGTTGGTCTCAATCGAGAATACGCTTCGACATTCATAATAGCGGATATTAAACAGCCCATTATAGGAGCAGATTTTCTTATACACTACAGCTTACTGGTTGACTTAAATAGCCACTGTCTGAGAGATATGAGAACCGGTTTAGCTATACCAGCTACCCTATCATCTATAAAGCCATTGTCACTAAATAGAATCGATACTATTCGAAGCGAATATACAGAATTATTCGATCAGTTCCTGGAACTAACTCACCCTACGACAAACTTCATAAAGGGCGAGACCGTGAAGCACGGTATCACTCATAAAATAGTGACGTAAGGGCACCCCGTTTTTGCATGCCCTAGACGACTCGCTCCTGACAAATTAGTTACCGCTAAAAGAGAATTCGACGAGATGATAAAACTCGGCGTCATTGAACCAAGTGACAGCGTGTGGTCATCTGCATTACATATGGTCCCTAAGAAAAATGGAGACTGGAGACCATGCGGCGACTACCGCAGTTTGAATGCTCAAACAGTACCAGATAGGTACCCGATACCACATATTCAATATTTTATACAGCGCCTTGCCGGAGCCAGAGTTTTCTCGAAAATAGATTTAGTCCGGGCCTATTACCAAATTCCGGTCGAACCCTTGGACATACATAAGACAGCAGTCACGACGCCTTTTTGGCCTTTTTAATTTCCCTAGGACATCATTTGGATTAAGAAATTCAGGTCAGACATTTCAACGATTTATTGACCACGTCACACACGGACTAGATTTCGTTTTCGTCTACTTAGACAATTTGCTTGTGACGAGTGTAAATCACAAAACACATAAGAAACATTTACAAATTCTTTTTACTCGCCTAGCCGAATACGGAAATAGCATTGGCCCGGAGAAATGTCAGTACGGAACCACAGAATTAAGTTTTTTAGGTCACCACGTTTGCTCAGAAGGCATTTCCCCCTTACCGTCGACGCAATAGGAAATTTCGTCAAACCCGAAAAGCAAAGAGCATTGCGAAGATACCTTGGAACGGTGAATTACCACCATAGGTTTATACCACATTGCGCGGCCAAGTTGACGCCGTTAAATAATTTACTAACTGAAGCTAACGCAGGACATACAAGATTGTCACCTAAGTCAAATTTCGACTTGAATTGGAACAAGAGCGCAGATTTGGCGTTCATATAGTCTAAGCAAATACTTGCTAACGCAACCCTCCTGGTACACCCAGACCCCTCGGCTTAATTGAATATCACGTGTGACGCTAGTGATTTAGCCATAGGTGGCGTTTTACAACAGTGCATTGACAGCGTCTGGCAACCACTGACATTTTTTAGAAAAAAGTTATCCCCTGCAGAGACACGCTACAGTGCTTTCGACCGCCAGCATTAAGCAGTCTACAGCAGTCTATTAGACACTTCAGACATACTTTAGAAGGCCTTATGTTTTTGTGAATACCGATCACAAGCCTTTAACCTATGTAATGACATCGGTCACTGAACGCCCGTCACTGTGCCAAACCAGGCATTTGGCCTTTATAGCCGAGTTCACAACAGATACCAGATATGTGAAAGGTGAAACAAATTTCGTTGCCGACGCTCTGTCGCGACCATGTGTGTCAGCCATCGGCAGTGCTTCAGTAATCAATTATAAAGAATTGAGCGCAGATCAGGCTTTAGACACAGAATTCACACGGTTGCGCCATTCGACGTCTCCTACGCTGAATTTCCAGTTACTCAAATCACTCAACAATAATTTGATTTGGTGCGACGTGTCAACAGGACACACTCGACCGTACATTACAGCAAAATGTCGGAAAACAGTTTTCACAAGTCTACACGGATTAGGACACCCATCGCATAGGGTTACAAAGCCACTGATCAATACCAGATTCGTTTGGCACGGCATGAACATAGACATTGCAAAATGGTGCCGTTCTTGTAAAGTTTTTCAGACCGCCAAGATATATCGCTATAAAAAGCCGGTTTTCAGAAAGTTTACCAAACCAAACGAGAGATTTGACCACGTACATGTCGATATAGTCAGAGCCTTACCATACTCCGACGGTTTTAAATATTCACTAATTTGTGTCGATCGATTCACACGTTGGCCGGAAGCCATACCGTAAGTGGATATATGAGCCGAAATGGTGGACGACGACTTGGGACCCCATGCAGCCACTATCACCACGGATAGAGGTGCCCAGTTCGAATCAAAATTGTGGGATAATTTGTGCAACCAATTCGGGAGATTCAGAAAACGCACAACGAGCTACCACCCTCAGTCGAACGGCATGGTCGGGCGTTTCCACCGTCAGCTCAAAGCCGCCATTATGGCGCACGAGTCACTGAACCCATGAACGATGACATTACCTGCAGAGCTCTTCGGCGTTCGCTCCGCTGTTGAAGAGTTATTAGGCAGGTCAGCTGCTGAAATAATTTACGGCACAACACTTAGGCTAGATTACCTGGTGAATTCACAAAGAAGTACACCTTCGACGCACGGACAGATTTAGATAACTATTCAGACAAGCTACAGGTAGGCATGTCGCATCTCCGTTTGAGTAAATTTGCCTAGACAACTCACACCATATATAGCGCCGCATTCTCGAACCCCCGCCGTTTCTCGCGCTAACGGGATCGACGGCGGTTTGCGAACGTACTCACGTGTACCCTTACACTTACGGGGTAAACCCTCAATCCAAACGATACGCCCGAACGTACGGATGTTGAAAATAACTCGAGCATCGCCGGCTTCGACAACACCATATCGGATAATCCCGTGAAACAGACAAGAGTTGGACGAAAAATCCATACTCCAGCCCGATTCGTGCAGATGGTCCACGCCGTAGTGGCGCCTAAGGACATCTACAGTGGGACCAACTGCCCATATCGCAATAATCATAATTTGTAAATATGAATTCCGCCAGGCCTGGCATAATGTAAGTTAATTAAGTTATATATAATGGTAATTTTATTACTCAGTATTGAATGCATTAATTAAATTTACATAGGGTCGGACGACACACGTCGAGCAGCAGCATAGTACATAACGTCACAGATAAATGGTTTTAAGAGGATAGGAACAATAGTGTTAACTCTTTCCCTGCGAAATTATTTAAAAAGTATGACGTCACATTGCGTAATATTTTGAAATTGATCCTTACATCCCCAGATCCGTCATAACTAGTTATTATTTTATATTATGACGTTATTATCGGGTATGGAAGGCTTGAAGACATCCACGTCCCCCCTATCACACTTGCGTGCCGATAAGGGTGACTGGGAGCCGTCACAACCACAACCAAGTGAATCACCTTGCTGGCTATGTCATGTCGCAGTAATGCGACATCCGCAGTGTAGCACAATGTCGCATTAGTGCGTCAGCCGCAGTGAAAGGGTTAAGAGGATAGGAACAATGGTGTTAAGAGTATAGGAACAATGGTGCTACGAGGATAGGAAACAAGTAGACTTTAAATTGTTATGCTGTGCACGTGATGTTCGCCACCCACCCACTCTGTTTTTTTACACCCTGATAGTTCAACTGTTTGATTAATCTATGGTGGTTTTGTGCACTGTTTAAATGGAACGACAAGCCGACGCTTTACCCATAAGTTAGTTTGTGATCATACATTGTCACTTAGCTCGGGGGTTATGTGGGAACAGCGTCCTACCCCGCTTTGACTAGTTTTTGCCGCCAAACCGATCGCGCTCCATTCTCACAAAATGATAGTGGATTGGAGATTGGTGCGGGCAGTCTGCTGGCGCGGCAACTGACCAAACCAATAGTTCGACTCAATGAGTAGGCTCCATTGCCAGCGTTTTAACAATGGCCATCAAATGGGAGCCTGCGATCTGTTGATCTGGCGATCTGTTAAAATTAAAATTGTTGAGCCGGCGGTCTGTTGAAAAAACCTGACAAAATTTAGAATTGGTGATCATAAATTACGAAAAATGTTGAAACTGGAAGGCATTGTAAACCCAAACTACCACCTGATAAACGTACATGTCTTGTGTGTCAAACAAATGTTACAGAGGATGAAATTTATTATATTATCGATTGTATTAAGTATAAACATCTTACAGATAAATATTGTATTATTAATGATTGTAATAAATCACGTGTATTACAATTTAGGCATATTATGGAAGATAAAGATCCAATGGTATTGAGCAATTTAATTCAATATATTACTGATGCCTTTAAACTGAGAGAATCAGAGTTGGCGATGCCAAAATAGATTGTGTTGTGTGGCTAACTAACACTATTTAGGTGATTGCACATGTAACTTAGTCTACTTATATTATGTAAATTTTGCTGTGGATGTAAGCATGTATAGTTGCAGTCAACTTCCACCAGCGTTAGGTGGTTTTTGCCAATTTTTTAGTCAATTATAATTCAATTTTCATGAAATTTTGCAAGCTCTCTTTTCAAGTATTCTGGTGCCTACCTTGAAAATTTCGTAAAATTTGAATGAGTAATTCAAAAGTTAGACTATTTGACATGTGGTGGAATTTCATGATTGAAGCTGATAGCGTTTAATGGGTTTATAGAGGAGCGTCATAATTCGCAAAAACTACATGTCAAATGGTCTAACTTTTAAACTACATAATACTTTTTTTTTCGGATGAAAATTGTGTGAGTAATTAACGAAAAGCATGCAACGCAAAAGTGACAGATTTAATGTGACTTTTACTTTAGTCTACTTTAATGTGACTGTTAGTGCTGTAGTCCAGTTGCTGCGCTTATATGTTCAATGGGGACCTGGAAATTATGAGAAGTGTAAGATGTTTCGACTGATTCATATTATTATGATGTCACTGGACAAATTTAGGTTTGTTGCCCAAGTGGCAACTTTGGGCAACTTTTTTTATTAGCATAATTAAAATAATTAGCATAATCGGCTTAATCTTCATTATGTTCCAAGGTAAAATGTTACTTTTGAAACTGTGGCTGCAGAAAAAATGGCCAATAGCAAATTTATGTTTCGGTCAGATCAAAACAAATCACTTCTGATCTTATATCTATCCTCTGCCTCGCTGATAATAGTTTTTTCGTCTGTCCGTCCGTCCGTCGTGCCGTCCATTCATCACTAGCCTTGCCTAATCGATTTAATAATAACTGTTTCAGCTGCAGTGGTCACATTTGTATCTGGCGAATATCTCGCTGAAATTCGAACATGGGTGACCTTGACCTATTTTTGCAGATCGTACAGATCAAAGGTCACGCTTGCCTTATTTCCAATCAATATATAAAGACCGCTCTAAAAAACCGTTCTAGTTACAGTGTCCCAGTCCGCACCACTGGTGTATTTGGTGAATATCGCGGTCAAGTTGAAATATAGGCGACTGTTACATATTTTTTAAACAATGGGTGACGACTAAAGGTCAATGCCATATAACATGTATAATTTTATCAAATTTATATTTAAACAACAACTGCGAGAGTTTGCTGTATTGTGGTCCTGTCTGTCCAGTGTTTCAGGGTTTCAAGATTGATTATTTTAGTTACAGGGCACGATTAAACAGAATATGTCAAGGTCGTCAGACATCACGTGATGTAACTGTATGTATAGTTGATACATGTACACAAAACGAGTAACTTTTTAAATTGTGTATGAGGCTTTGTATGCACGTTTTCTCATCATTGGGCAGCAGCGAAACATTCAGCTCCTTCCATTGTTTCAGTACGATCTTTCCCCTGTACAACATTCTTTGGTCGATGAATTTGTAAATCTGCTGGGCGGCGGCTCTAGGGTAGTGGTTAGCGCCGCTGCCTTTCACGCTAGAGTTCGGTTGTTCGTTTCCCGTTCTCGGCGGTTTGAAAAAAAACAAAAATGTTTCTTCGCCATCCACTTGTGAAATTCAGTATTGTGGGGGACCTCCGTGACCAATAGGTCGCGTGTTCGGCCTCAGACCTCCAGGGTTTGAATTTCGAATCCCGTGTCTGGAGGGCAGTGTCATCTCACCATCCTCAGGAGGTTCTCTTGACCCAATTAAGCCTGTATGTGCACAGAAGTGGCATAAAGCCCGATTCATTTCATTTGGATATCTGCTAAAGGGTGACAGGTCTGTACTGATAAAGCGTTTGGCAAGTGATAGCGAAACTGTCCCAAAACCAAATGTGTTGCTCGTTGATCACATCAAGCACTTTGTTGATTACATGTATGGCGAACGTCAGGAATAGTGGCAGACATTGCAGACACTTGAAAGGCATGCCTCACAAGTGGTGAAAAGTACCGAGGTGCAACTATCTTTATCATCTTTGCACGATAGGCATATGAAGAATTAAGTGCCAAAGATCATAAGTGTCAGAGAAAAGCTGGTGAGGGTGCTGCAATATATATCAACTGACTTCTAAATCGCGATGCCATAAACCACAGCCAGCAGCCAACAACTGAATCAACTTCTCTGCAGTTTCAGTCATGGACACAACATCAGCATGGTGGGAAGAGAAAACTGTCTTGTACATCACAATGAGGCTGAAATAACCTTGGTAAGCTACAAGTTGAAATTTGGTGAAAAAGGTGAGGCACCTGTGCTGATGGAGAAGTGGGTCAGATCTGTGTTTGATATTAACACCATGCTGTCATTGCGCTGAGAGTGAAATGCCAAGGTCTGTCACAGTGCGACACGGTTTCTTTCCCATGTGTAAAGGGCAAGGTCCCAGCATTAAAAAAACCCCAAAGTTTCCTGCGCTAGATGAGGTACTGGGGGAGCATGATGTCACACAAAGTGACTTGATGGATATAGGTCAGACATTTTTTCTTATCAGTCTACTCAGAGAATATATGTCAACTGCACCGGTACAACATCCATCGCAAATATCCTCCTACACTGAATTCCCTGCCCCCCCCCCCCCTACGAATATCAACCTGGATCTCCATAATCGTCGCGCTCGTCTCCAAATGTGGAAGGCTCTCGCTCCGTAAGTGTCACAAATCAAAAGTAGCTCAAGAGTTCCCAAACTTTGGCTGGCAGATTGCAGAAGGTTCGCAAGTGATGAAATTTACTTCCTAAGCTTCTTGGTGTCATCAGTCTTAGATATTGTGGAGAGCCTCTGCGACCGAGTGGTATCGTGCTCGGCCTCAGACCGCCAGGGCTCGAATTTAGAATCCTGTGTCTGGAGGGCAGCGTCATTTCATTCATCTCACCATTGTCAGGAGGTTTCCCTGGACCAGTTTAGCCTATATGTGTACAAAGGGGGCCTAAAACTCCCATTCATTTCATTCAGTCTTAGATGATTGTTGCAAAGAATCAGAGGAAATTCATGTTGAGGAGGAAGAGGAGGAGGGCGAGTCCGAAGTCGGGGGGATAGAAAACAATGAACAGTTAGATTTTTTGTATATATAAGGTTATCGTACATGCAGTGTTAGGATATTAGAGTATGTTTCAATGTTTTTTTATATCTGTGTTGTTCACACCTTGTCAATAACACCCAGGTGTTAATTGTATGGATAACTTTTTGGGGCAAAATGATTATTTCACTGTTTTTATTGAAACAGGGCCGTTGTTATGTGGTGATAATTATGTGGACCTCAATCAGCCTTTAATTTGTGTGGCCCATGACACGAACCTCTTTGTTTTGCCAGCAAGTATAATGCGCTGTTTATTTACGTATGTCGGCCTACTGTAGCCTGTGTATAGCTGCAGGTTAGACCAAAAATTTAATGAAAATTGCCTTTGAAAGAATTTTTACCTCTAAATTGCGCCAGAATGCAGTTAGAGCCTATTTTTCAACATAGGCCCCCATATTACATTTAGGGATGGTCTTAGTTTGTATACGGACTTGTGAATGACTCAGCGATAGGCATATGGCTAATTACCCTATAATTATTTTTGGCCTACCTAGACAAAATTAGACTATAGCAGGTTTGGGGTATTCAAGGGTGAGTTCTCGGGTACAGCAGCTGCATAGATATAAGTTTTTTTTGTAAAAGTGAAGCAAAAGAACCCAACTGTTTTAATGTGTGAAGTATAACAATTGTTGGCCTATGTCTACATAGCCTATAAATAATGAGCTACAAGAAAAATATAATTGGCATTCTGGTGTTGGCTAACACAATACTTACATTTAATAATCTATATCAATATATAACGTAACTACTAGGCCTACCCCCCCTAAAAGAAAACTCCTAGAGATGTGTAGGCCCTATATATTTAGGCATACACTCAATTCTGTGAATCTAACTTCAGATTAAATTGCAATTTATTCATGACTAACGTTACTCTTTTACCCTGATTAAGTCGTGGGCGTTCTGGGCACTGTCCATTTCATATTAATGGTCAATTTAGTTCGATTTGCATCATAATCATGACCTTTGACCTGGATCTCTTTATTACCATTAATGTCAGAAATGAATTCCTTATGTCTGAATTATATTGAAATGTGGTATTGGAGGTTTGTGTACGTCCATAGGTTTAAAATTAACATTTGGCATTACTTCCCATTGCTAATTATGCTAATTATGTTAATTATGCTAATTAAAAAAGTTGCCCAAAGTTGCCGTTTGGGCAACAAAGCTGAATTTGTTTATAAACCCATTGGGGACATGAATCAATCAAAAAACCTTACACTTCTCACAATTTCTAGGTTCTCTGGACGGCAACTGGACTAGTGTGTTTTATCCAATAAATATTCGTATTCGTATTCGATAGTGTTTGTAATAGTCAAGTAACTTTATATTTAATTTTGCAATTTGCAACTTATTTTTATGTTTAGCTTTCCTTTTTTGATTTTTCCTTCCTTTTGGATTCCTTTTCGATGTTTTCTTCCTTTTCGATGTTTATCCAGACCCCTTTTGGCCACTAATTTGCCACCTAGCGAATGAAATATCTGGAGTTGGAAATAACTTTGTTTTACTCTGTTCGAGTAGGCATATTTAATCAAATTTATTGTTATTTGTGAGTGCACTAAATTGTTATGTAACTTGTAAACTCATATTTACGTATGCATAAAATAAATTAATAGTGTATGGTAGCCATAGACATCTAAATGTCCGCCTCATCCGCTTATTTCTTCTAACATCGCTCACCTCAAAATAATTTTCAGAATTCAGTTTCCCGAATTTTCGGTAGGCCAATACTGGCAATAGACAGGTGGGGGCTGATCGCAGATTAAAGTACGTACTTTTTCCTTTGAAGTACGTACTTAGATTGAGGTATGTCTGTACTTTTATACCCGCCGTCAGATTAACTTGTATCGCATGTTTTTCGCCAATTTCTCAGTCAATTCTCAACCGATTTTCATGAAAATTGGTATGGACTGTCACTATTTGCAAGTCACTCAGCGACTACCGTGGAATTTTCATTGGAAAATATTGTATAGGTAAAAAGTTAGACCATCTGGCATGTAATGCAATTCAGGGCTAAAAACAAACTTTTATTTAACCAGTTTAATGGGTTTATAGAGGGACTTCGTAATTTCAAATTTACTACATGTCAAATGGTCTAACTTTTGAACTACATAATTTTTTTGATGAAAATTTCACGGTATTCGCCGCGTGACACGAAAATCCTCCTTGCAAAATTTCATCAAAATCGGTTTAGACAAGTTAATCTGACGGCGGGTATAAGATGTTATTGGCTGAATGGTTTATTTCTGAACATTGATAAACAAGCTATTTACTTATTCATGAGAGGAACTTCCAATTTTTTTCTGATCACCTAAATATAGCCAATACTTTTGCAACAGCCTGAATTTTTTTTTTATCCCTTTGTCCTGGAACTGTTGAGCATTTGCCAGCTACCAGAAATAGTTTAGTTGAAAGAGGACATTTCATTGTACAACATGTATTTTATCAAAACTGTTTTTTATGTTTGGAAAATTATATATTTAACTTTATATCTGTTTTACTGAGGGCGTACTTTGATTGAAGTACAGGGTGTACTTTAAAGGCGGTACATCTTTTCCACGAAACTGGCCAAAACCGACTGAAACCAGCCATTAAAAAGCATATATTGGGATTTGTGGACTAATACGGGGGCGTAGCGCAGTCTAATTGGTATAATAAGAATGAATATAAATATATATTTTATTTGCATTTTTAATAAAAATCGACTTTTAAAGGAAACAAAGTGGAAAATGTATGTCGCGTCAATCCACACAAGCCACGTTACTGCCTAGTATTGAAGCACTCACCAGATGGGGTAGGCTATGTTGTTATAACTATATGTAGATATACGTAATTTAATTGGTTCTCGTTTAAATAATACAAAATAATATTATCTCCACTTTTTTATTGTTTTCTTATTTTTGTCTTACAGGTCTGCATGTCAAAAGAAGCAGCAATAACGCTATGGTTGACATGTGGTTGCAACTGTCAATAGCCGATCAACTGTCAATAGCTGATAATTATAATAAAATGCAATACAAAAAATATATTAGCCTATTTATTTTGTTGATGTGTGGCATCTCAACAGACCTCAACTTGAATATGCATCAGCCATCTGGGATCCACACACGACAAAAGATATTTACAACTTTAACAAAATACAAAACTATGCAGCAAGATGGGTCCATCATGACTATTCACACTACACAAGTGTCTCTTCCTTACAAAAACAACTGAATTGGCCTGACCCGTCACCTCTCCCCTAGCCTTTAATTTACACGTGAACCCCACTGCATGTATATATAGGACTGATGCACTCTCTATCCACTGTAAATAAATAATTCATCAGCCAACACAAAAACACTTCTTTTTAATTTATTTCCTGCAAAACTTCAGAGGTTCTTAACATAATAACAATAGACTCTAGTTAATACCCAGTCCCAGAAAATTTAAAATCTGCACCGTCAAAATGTCATTATCTCAGATCAAGGCGATTAAAAAAAAAGGTCCTCAGGAGAGACTGCTCTCCCCCCCCCCCCCCTCCGGCTCTGCCTTCTCAGGCTTCCAAATCTGAAGCGATGTTTTTATTAACAAAGTCTCCGCAATAAGACTAATTGCCTTATCTGTTATCACGCTGCAATTAGGCGCGTCATGTGGCGTAGCTACCTTGGCTTACATGTTTTGTCCTGCTTCGGCTCAAAACTGATCAATATGTGTTTTTGCAGAATAGTAAGCTACAATTGTGCCGTTATCTGTGATATTGACCGAGCTATAACTAAAGATACATTTTTTGGTAATGGTGGCACAAGTTTGCATAAAAATGGCACTAGGGACATTTTTTCATCTTGGTAACATAGCTAATCGTTTTCTACAGGTTTTTTCCAAGCTAGATACGCAATTTAGAAGTCTATTTCCGAAGGTGCAGGGGAACCCTATTTTTTCGACTAGACTAGTAGACCATGGCCTAATAGTACAAATGTTGCAACCTTGCTGAGCACTTTCTTACTTTCTTGCTGATCACAGATTAGCTCCTTGATGGATAGTCGGGACATACTTTTTTGAGCAATTTTTCCACGATATGAACAGCTCAGTTGCCCTAGTATAGTGCTCTACATAGATGAAGGACATGGTTTACTTTTGTTTTTCTGCACCTAGTTCTCCTTCAACAGTGATAAGCATAGTCAAAGCATTTTATTTTTTTCATTTTCACTCTGCAGTGCACAACATACCAGTACATTTAAATTTAAAAAACTCAACGTTTGTGATCACATTAACCCTTACAATGCTGAAATATTTTGGTATAAAGCATGGAGACCAAAGTTTTTTTTAATTTGAAATCATTATAAATGCCTAATGTTATGGGTCAATAGCCTGTAAAAATCTTATAGTGTTTGAAAAATATTGATTAGCTAATTTGCTCCTCCAAGTTGTAACTGACTAGACATCCTTATCATTGATGTATAAATATTTACAAATTACAAATTTGATTAGAAAATTTGCTGATTGAACAGCATTTTGCTATGCGATACTCAACAAATTATTCCCTAGTCTATAGACGTCAGATTCTCATGTATAAAGACAGTCCCTGCATTTGTTCAATACACATATATTTTAAACTATACACCATCTCCTCCTGTGTTTCGATCTGATGAGGAAGCATTATGACAAAATCCCCGCACTTCTGCTTTTCCATCTCTTGTGAGCTCTCACTTGAAATGCAACACAGATGCATTTCCCTTTGACCATGTGTACCACAGCAATGTAAAATCACTTACGGGTACGGTATGTTTTCAATGTTTTGCATAGCATGATTCAGCGGAAAAACAAAGTTTTTTTTAATATGCAACCAGAAAATGTTCATGATGAATTACACAGAAATGTTGTGGATTCCGTGGATATTTTAATTAACACCTCACGCTAAAATTGAGATCAAATGTATACATCACAGCTACTCATGAACACATTTCCCCTCAACTGAACTGACATAAACTATGTTCTGAAACATGTTCTTAAGATGGTAGTCAACTTGGAAAGGCAACTATTATTAGAGGCAACCATTATTACCGTAAAATTTCTAATTGTAGCCGCGGCTTTAATTAGAATGAAAAAAATAATTTTTCAGTGCTTAATGCCAAAAGTCCAGTTGCGGCTTCTATTGGAGGTTTTGCCTGAAAAATTGAATCGCCCACCGCGCGGCTATCAATCTCAACTGCCGGTAGCGATGACCCAACCATTCATGTGCAATGCTCATATAAAGATATATATGCCATATAAATCAATTTGATGCTCATATTAGTTGGGAAGTTTATTTTACATAGCGCTAATTAAGCATGTTTTACATTGTAAATCGTTCAGAGAATCTAATAAAAAGATACGCCATGCCTAATTATATCAAATAATAATGTCTATCATGTCTATAGCACACTGAATGTCAGCGTGTTGTATTCGGTATGTTGCGTCCTAGACAGTGCGGCACCGTGTAGATAGTGGTAGACACCGTCATAATCTGATAATTGTGTTACAACACAGCCCTGTCAGTCGGCAACAACACCCCTCTCCAGACGTGAGCTGTCAGCCATGGTAGCGGCGAGCGCGTTGTCACTTGACCAGTTGCTGACTGTACAGCTTTCACGAGATGTCGACCCAGAGTCGGCTAAATGTTGACAAATGATGTCTACAGTGGACCAGCAGTTGGCGTTGTTAAAATAAGCAAACGGTCACGCGCCCACCTCCCTCTCCTAATGTTGATGAACTGCGTGTGAAAATATCAATTTTAGCCACACTGTTCGTGCAGGCCACATGGCTGGTCCACACACGGTGATGCTGACTTAACCATGAAGATCACAGTGTATACCGGTATATATGTAATTGCCATTTGTATTTTATAAAGGACATGTATTACATATTAGACTGAGTAAGTAGGCTTAACATGGCAACAACTAGGCCTATAGCGCTTGTAGGGTTACATTACCTGCCCTATCGTCACACATTGTATGTGAATATAACACCTCATGTCTGTAAAGGGTTAAAAGCTATCTGGGCTTATACAGCGTGTGCTTTACTAGCGCCGTTAGTGTAGCTAGCGGCCGTCTTGATAAACACCTGGTCATTGTCCTTTTTATAAGATATGAAAATAGTTTTGGTTCTTGACAAATCTCAAAAGTCGCCATGCGGCTTCAATTGGAGGTTATCAAAGTAGGAAACTTTTTGTAAAAAATTGAAATTTTTTGAAAGTTTGGGGGGCGCTTCTATTGGAGATGCGGCTACAATTAGAAAACATAATTAAATACATACATGTGCATTACCTGATCACCAGATTACACAATCACAATGTATTATGCTCATCCATAGGCTGGGGAATATTTAGCCAACAACTTTTAAAAAATCTCTGACATAGTTTGGGAAATAAAAAGTGCCCAACAACTATTAACACATCTTAACAGGCTACTCTCAAGCAGTACATTGTTTTAAAAGCAATTATGCATAGTGTTGTATAATGATATATTATACTATAGGCATATATTAAATCTAGAGGGAACATGGAAATGAAGCGGTTAAATCTATTTACATGACTTACAGCGCATACACATGATACATGTCTGTGGATGTTGTTCTTAAGGCTCAGTAGTTTAGGAAAAATAATGTTTTGTGCTTGGCTAATTGTAGCCCTTCAATTTTTCATTCATTATTGATCTACTGATATATATATATATATTTTTACAGGAAAAATCAAACAGCTGAGATCATGTTAAGTGGTCCGCAAGCAGATTATGTTTCTACTGCCTAGCCTGGGTGCTCATGCATTTTCTATGGTAAGAAAATATTGTGGCTTTACCTATTTGAGTTTTAAACTGTTCTGAAACGAAAATCAAGCTTTACAAGCTCTCATGTTGTATACATTGTATGGTATATGCCACATTTCATATCTCGTCATTTAAAAGGAAATTTGTCTATTCAATCAGACTGTGTTGTGATCCTTATTTGGACATACAGTGTATTACACAAATTTATCAGGTTGAAAGTCACATGGAATTTAGAAATTTCATGGAAAAGAATGTAAAATTTTTGCTGAATTTTTAGTCTTTTTTTTAGCAATGTGTTTCATGGTGGCTGCTTATAATTTATCAGATAGTAGTAACCTAAAAAGCAAGCAATACAATGCAAAGATGTAGGTCATTGTTCAAATTTAATTTTTTGTTATCGAGTGACACAGAAATGTTTTAGTGGACTGACGATAACACAAAATAAATTCAACAGTAAAAGAGCTAACTGACATTTTATTTTCAAATTGATAACTTCAATGGTCAATTATTTTTCAGTTAAAATCATTGAAAACCAGCAAGATGCCAGACAAGGAGGGATGTGGTCCTATAAAAGTCTTGTTAATCCCGCCGTTGATGGAGCGCAATTCTGGACCCCTGATGGATCAGGCGCACCCAGATTTTCGTCACAGACTGACAGTTTTCAGCATTTACCCGACACCAAGGCGTGACAATGGAGCGGTGGATTATGAAAAACTGCTGGAATTATGTCGTGAGCTGATAAAAAAAAATAATATTGGTGTGGTTTATGCAAACAAGCAAGCAGGAAGTTTTGTGGCTGCTATACTTTGTAAGGAGTTTCCGCACCTTAGAGGACCTACAGTGGAATCAGTGTTTCTCTGTAACCATAAGTACTACACTACTGAGTATGTAGACTCGCAAGAGGACAAACTACCATATCATGTACTATCAGTAGATGGTGATATCTATGACACGGCACAACAGGTACTTATGGCGGTTCAGCTGCCTTGTATTGTACGATGCTGTCTCAGCAGCGGCCATACATTCTTCTGTGCGTATAACAGAGATCAACTACTGGGTGCTCTGGAGCGATGTCGTAAAGATGTGATGCACATTGTTGATCTCCAGCGCTGGATGCTTCAAACATACATCAGCCGTGAAGACTATCCTATGGCCACTCGCCATGTCGTGCTACTTAACACATATCTTGATCGATTCCTGGCGATCCCAGGCTCAACCTGGACTAATGTCAATATTGAAGGCTGTGTATTCCAAGGTGATTTTATTCCATGGGCTATCTGTGATGCTGTTACTCTGCCATATGGCAATCCACAAGCAACTCATTCATTCTCCGGTTTCCAAATGCCATCAAAACTTGCAGACTTTCAACAGGAAGCCCTGTGGAGGCGTTTTCGCAAAGATGTCTCTAATTTACAGCAGAAGGGTTTTGACAATAGCTTTGTCTTTGCTAAATACATGGTGTTTGAAGATGGTTATGTTCATTTGGTCACAATGAATGCTTGTGTTAACGCCAGATGTACTCCTATGTATAAAAAAGGCTTGAAAAATGGCAATAATTTAGAGGCTGCTATTCAAGTTGGACTGGGTATTAAACCAGAGAAGCCACAATTACTTGGTAATTATGTCCTCAGCTGTTCTTTGCATGTTTTTGAATCGGGTAAAGCAGACAGTCTATTTCATTTTTACAAAGCTTTAAAAAACCCTGATGTGGTGCTACGATATCTGCCACGTCAAGAAATTGTGATAGAACCCGCTAAAAACTTTGCTGTTGTTGGCCTGATCACTGTGGCTGGGAAAGACTTTCAAGATTGCTTGGATAAAATAAAAGAAGTCAAGACCACCGTTCTGAAACTACCCGAGTTAATACCCCTAACTCGTTGATTTAGGGAGTGTTGCTACTTATCACTTTTTTCTGGATTTAGCCTGTGTCTTCCAGTTTATTGACAGCATGGTAAACAACAGGACACTGGAGGTGTTATGATGTTCAGTCAGCATCGATCGATTCACTTGTGTCAACTATTTAGAGTAAATATATATAGAAATCACATATCAACTTTATAAATAGTATCATTATGTTCATAGTATATGTTGGCTAATATTGATCCTGCTTGGAATCAGGGAAAATAGTAATAGTCTAGTTAATAAGCAAAAGATACCCGGTGTATTATGAAAGAATGAGTTGGTATGAATGTATTTAAAATGTTTTTGTATTACACATGATAAACCATACAGAATCTGGTGTTGTGAGCAGTTTGGTCTGCTCTTAATAAAACCACATTTTGTTACATGTTGTTATCCATCGCAAAATATTTTATCAATCTCAGTAGCATTCCATTTGATTCAAAACTTGCTTAAAAGTGTGTTTACATCTCTTTGATCACTTATAGACCACTGAGCATGACTATCTATCCAGCAGGCATGGGACATTGAACCAATATTGGTTAAATGTTGGGCCGGTGTCGCAGACGATGGCCCAACAATAAACCAGCATTGGTTCAACGCCCCGTGCCTGCTGGATAGATAGTCATGCTAAGTGGTCTATTAGGGCTAATATTGATAAAGTGGTTTGTGGTCCTCCGTTTATATCAAATAACTTAATTTGGGATTGAACTATTTTTTACAATTAGAAATATTTCACATTGTTTGAAGGAGGAAATTACATGAATAGTAATCCCAGCTTCATATGAGTGAAAAATAGTTTAAAAAAAATTAAAAATATAATATTAGTAATTTAAGGATTAATTTACTGCGGTTAAAGATACACATCGCCTACATTACATGTATTTATGAAGGAGGTAATAACAAAATGTTCATTTTCATATTCTATAGGACAAGGGTTCAAAGTCATTAGTTCTATGTTAACCTGTTAATTTTATAGTTCATGTTATTATTTATGAAGCTTAATTTTGTATTTTGATACTTTTAAACAAAATCTTTCGTCTCTTCTATTGCATGTATAGTAACATATCATTATACATGTAGTGTGTGTCTATCTTAGCTTTTGTTAACCATTGTACTGCTAGACCCATATATAAAGTTTCAAGTATGTTGCAAACCAAATAAACCAAATGTCACTGAAAATTATCAAATTGTTTGTGATACAGGAGATGCTCAGTTCAATCAATAATTCAATTTTTGCGCATGTTTATTTTTGTGGATAGTAATAGTTTTTGTCATTTGAAGCTGGAAATTGTGTCAGCAATTCCAGCTTCAAATGAATGAAAGACAGAAACAAACAATTCAGCAGCACAACGGCTCTTTAAAATTCAATTAATAAATTTTGGTAAATAATTACTGAAGTTTAAAACTTACAATGCTTACAGGTTTAACAGTTAAAAGTAGTGCCCTGTAATTGTAGTATGCATGACCAGTTTGTGATCCCAGATTTGTAGAAGCAGCTGTTAGTTACTCCACACTTCAGGCAGGTTGCTTACCCTGACAATACGGGACCATCTGTATGCAAGCTATCACAAAATAGCACACAAAATTAATTGTTCAGTATGATATGCAATTGTACATAAAATCAACCATCACCTCAATGATTCCTGATATGTTATTTTTTCTTCCATTACATCTTAGAAATCCAATAATGTACACTACTTTAGAGTGAAACAGAAATAAAATGAGTTGATCTCTAGCAATATATATCAGTAATGCATTTCTTTGTTTTGCAAAAGTACAGAATTCAATAGTTGTACTTCAAGACATCGTTGTCCTACATTATCTACAGTAATCCTTATCTTTGACATGATGTGGATAAGAACAAGAAATTTATTAAGATGAATATCAGATACCTTAGGGTCAATTAAAGGTCATAAGATCAATTGAACATGTTGCAATCCATTAAGGGTAAAATTTAATTAGGTTTGGAGTTCATTTATACTAGTAGGTAAAATCTTCGCCTAGTTTAAAATTATAATATTCATAAACTTTCCTATCATTATATTTAAATTGTAATTAATTGTAGGGCGTAAATAATTACCTGTACCGGCTTACCGGTAGTTGCATGTTGTACCTAAAATTTTGTATTTTGAACAGACATTTATGATGATTTCAAATTGGAAAAACATTTTGGTCTCCTTGCTTTATACAAAAAAATGTCGGCATTGTAAGGGATAATATATTTTGTCCCTCAATGGGTATTGTGCTGTAAATTTCAAATAAATATTCTTGATTTTGAGGATATTCATGTGATAATATAGCTATAAGACGTGACTCAGTTAATGTTTTATCTGGGCCTTGTGAAGTTTACTGGAGTGTATAATTCAATGAAGATCATATTAAAATGCGTTTTTTTTTAATCAGAAGAAACAAAAACTTTATTATTGCTCAGATACATGTAATTGAAAATTTGATTTGTAGTAAAAATATCTGAAGCCAGTTTAAAGTGCTTTAGTTTTAAATTCTTTAAATTTTTGAATACTTCAATCTGCAAGGAAATTCAGAGCACCTCATTTTGAGTTATACAGCGAAAGATAGTGGAAGCTGGAAAAAATATTAACCGTATTAAATAATATCTGAAGTAATTTGCATCTTAATTTAAATTTTGTCAAACCGAAACATTATTAAAATAAAACTTGCGACTATGGCAGGGTTTGTTTGTATCAAAAATATACATCTATCTCAATAACAACACGCCACGCACTGTTTTAATCAGACAACTGTTACACACTGTTCAATGACAACACGCCACACAGTGAGCAACGCCGAACTGTTTTAATCAGACAAACTGTTCACGCGCAAACTCATGCAAGCAGTCTATTGTCTAGTGATTTGCAAGAATGTTCCACATCCCTTAGGTTTTCCATCATTTATGATGAAATATTTGTTTAATCAATTTAAAATTTGATCAGTAATTGGTCAAAATTGTGTAGCTTTTCGCTATGTGATGCTGAACAAATTGAACCCTGCATTTAGTACAAGTATAAACATGTCATTCCCTGTTTATTTTCTTCATGTTCATTTTCAAATTTGTGCTAGGAAGATATATCATAAAATTCTTCCACTGAATGGCCATTTGTCACATTTCACTCCATAGTTAAGATCATCATGGCAGGTGCTCTTTTTACAACGTTGATATTTTGAATATGGAATGGAATGGTTTTTCTTTGCAAATTAATTTATTGTGCAACATTATTATGTAATTTGAAAGCAATATTGTTTGTTGCACCAAATAAATTGTACAATATTCTCATAAAAAAAGATAAGTATAATATGATAAATAAAATGCAATTAAATCAACACATGACAACAGATAAGAGATTATTATTTATCTTTGTACCACTATGAATCTAATATTTAGTTTCATGAATTTAACCCAATGAGGACCAGTCCCGGATATGTTCGGGATTCGTGATTGTCCCCCAGGACCAGTTCCTAATATATTCGGGATTGATTTTAACTACTGTAGATCTGGTACTTTTTGCGTATTTAAATTTCGCGTATTTTATTATTCTATTATTTTTCTTTAGTGAGGCTATTATAATAAAAAAATTCACGAGATTCTTGAATTCGCGAATTTGTACTCCTCCCGAAATTTGCGAAAATTAAAACCTCGCAAATATTACCAGATCTTCAGTATATAACTATGACGCCATAACTCGATCTGTTCCTTGCACAAGTGCTGCATTAATTTAATCTGGTCCTCAATGGGTTAAGAAGCAATGAAGAGCTTGATCTAAATAAAAGCCAAATTTATTATATTGTCAAAAAAGTACAGCTTCAGAATTCCAATTACATAATACAGGTGTATCGCATGATTGATATTTTATGTATTGAAATATGATAATTATGCATGATCTTGACATTAACGTACCAGTATATATTATTATACATACATGATGGTAATATTAAGCTCTTTATTGTTATTGCTCACATAGTTAAAAATTATTATTGTCAAGTTGTTCACAAGTTTAAATATTTGTACACTTGAATAAATATTTATGAAAAAATCAGATGTGATATTTCTTGAAATCATATGGATATTACTTGTATTAGGTACACACCTAAACCACTTACGAGTTACAGTAATTGGATATCGATGATGAAAAAACGACTAAATGGAAGCTTTTATTTATCATGATTATGTTAAATTTCAATGAAGGGAGTCTAGTATATGAGAAACACTGTAGCTGCTCATGAATCGGTTATATAGATGGCTAATCTATATTCAAATAGTGGCCAAAACTCTCAACCGAGAGACAGAACTGTTATTTTGTGGCTGAAGACAGTAACTCTTCGTATAGAAACGTTAACTCAATACTACGATGATAAACTTTGTTTCTGCTCATCAAAAACGGCCATTAATCAAGTAGACAATAAATGGTCGTGCCACTCTTCACTATTCGATAGAATATAATAATTATTAAGTTATTATTCACCAGGTCATTATAGCTTGAGCATGCTAGTATGCATGTGTAGGTGAAGAGTGACTGTAACTCATACTCTTACAGGATAGTAACTCCACCTCTTGGTTTAAATCTGTTCACTTCAAATACCAATGAAACTTCAAACAATGGGAATGGACTAAACATAATATGACGGAAACGTTTTCTATTTTATATTACGGACACCTCATGGATATCTGAGGCAATACGTAAGGACGTCCCTAGCTTATATTAAGTTATATTAAATCTGGTTCATCCTAACTTTGCAATAGTTGTATTAACTTCAAAAAAAAATATTCGCATGTTTTTTTTCAACAAAATGACAATAGGTAGGCATAATCATTAACAGAAATATTGTCATATAGTTTTGATTGAGAATGATTTTGTGATAGGTGCATATGATTAGGCTACACTATTGTACAGCAGCTTTTTATGCCTCAGCCAAAATTTTGGCGAATGCCTATTGTCGTCATCAGGCGCGTCTGTCCGTCCCTCTGTCCGCCACTTTTAGCACTATAACTTGATTCGCTTAAGTGGAATGCACGTTAAACTTCACATACAGGTCAATGATTACTAAAGCTTGACTAATTTCACATTTGACCTGTGACCCCTATTACCTTGACTTTTTTTATGTATCGCGTTAAAATGTATACCATAGGCCCTATATTCATTTCACTAATAGCTCTGATGAGTTTAAAATAGGGCAAGATTTGGCTGATTTGCGGCCATTATTTTTGTAATATACGTAATATCTGGAAAACCAGACCAGATAGCTAGACCATTACTATTAAACAAAATGTGCGGTTTCAGGTAGGGATATACCATAAAAAAATTCAGCTTGATCAAATTCAAAATGGCCGACCTGCGGCCACTTTTGACTTCAAGAAGCGTAATATCTGGAAAACCGTGCCAGATACTAGACCATTACTATTGAACAAAATGTGCGATTTTTGTACTGCATGCTGCTAATATTAATAACCAGTTCTCGAACAATTTCAATAATGGTGGCGGGCTATTGTCGAGTGTGCTCAATTATAAATTGTGTCAAATGATTTTCACTTTTAAACGATGATTAGAGGCTGAGGCCTTTTTTCCGTCGCCGACGGGCCTTGTTTGATCATGTGGGCTCATCCATTTAAATATATGAATGAATGACATATTGTACATGTTGGCAGGTATTAGGGCTGTCGCGATTTGTCTGGTAGATATCCGCACGTTGTCCCGTTCCGATAAAGTTATCGAAACATGAGGAGGACACAGTGACTAGCCTCGAAACGCATTTTTACAACGTCTATGCCACATTCGTCCGCGTTCTGATGAACGCAGTGCGCACACCTGACTCGTAGAACTTGACTTTCTTACCCTGTCGTCTCAACGACCCGTCTTTTAGACGTACATCACGTCCCAGAGGTGTCACATAGCATAGAACATATAGAAGAACGACATATGGCCTACGACCCGGGTAATGTAATTTGAACTCGTTTTAGTTGTTTTAAATGTTTATCATCGACGTTACAGAGAAGTGAATTAAAGTGAACAAGTCCGCTGCTGACAAGTGATTTTTAGCAGTGTCCATTGTAAGATGTCTTCTAATTCGACGAAAATGTCGGATATGATAGTAGCACGATTAAAATACCTGTCGAAAATATCCTACTTGAGACATTCTTCCAGGATATCTTACAGCTCTTCTCATCATTCCACGTTCTATCACATCATGTGACACAGTATTTCGTTCAAGAAGGGAAAGCTCACTAGGCCTACGCTCAGCAACCCCAACCAGGTGATATTGCAATCAATCAATTTAAAATTACTCCCCGTCATTGTAGAGACAGCTAGGCACTAAGACTTGATGAGAACAGTAAGTCAGTTTTGGCATAAAAGGAGGATTTGTGTCATGATTTGTGTACATTAGGGTAAATTAACAAATCTCCAGCAAAATCTTGAGGACTTGACCCTATTCTAGCTTGATCCCTATAATAACATGACTGGGAATAGCTCTCTGAACACTGGAATAATCCCCACTACTTTTAAAAGTGCTCTTCTAACACCTCTTCTGAAGAAACTTTCCCTCGATGCAGATATTCTGAGAAATTAGACCGGTTTCCAGCCTGCCTTATCTTTCCAAAGTAGGCCTACTTGAGAAGATTATGCTATGACGATTCTGCACTTTTTAGAAGAAACAGGTCAACACGAACCTCACCAATCAATCTATCATTCGGCACATACCACTGAAATTGCTATATTGTTCGGATAAGCACTTGACCGAGGGTGTTTTTCAGGTGATGCTAGACCTCTCTGCAGCTTTTGACACCATTGATCGGGAGCTGATGCTGACGAGACTATCAAATATTGGTGTTGAAGGGATTGCACTGGTGGGATTTTCTTCATATTTACATCATCGCCAGCAATCCGTCAGCAGTAGTGGTTAGTTAGATATTACGCTGATGATACCCAAGTTTATATCACTTTTAAAGTGGATAGTAGGCCTATCATCGACCAGCAAACTGCTTTAGCCAGGATTCAGGCTTACATCGAAGAGATCTATACGTTTATGGATGATCCTGCACGAGCTCATGGTCGAAGAATGATAGCAAAACGGAATTCGTCATCGTTGTGTCCTCTAGCTGGTAGTGTTGACACCATTACTATCGGGATTCAAGTGTTTCATCTTCAGGATCAGCGGGTTGCATCGGCGTCATATTCGACAAGACATTGTGTCTCAACGATCATATCACGGCAAAACTCCTACCTGCATATTTGAGCTGATCGAGCAGTAGGGGGCCTACGACGTTCAAGAAACATCGTAAAACATACATGTTTAAGGAAGGATATAAACAGCTTCCATAATCGTTTTCAACATCAGTGAACATGCTCTTAAGAATCAATTGAGTATTAGCGCAATATAAATGCCAGTAGCGGTGACTGTAACCAACATTGCTGGAGCTACATGTTTCCATCAGTTGATGCTCTCAATAAAATATTTCTTATTATGTCTTCATCGATAAGGTGAATACATATTGTTTTAAGTGCGGTCGTGCGCAGCTGCCACCGTAATCTCTTCTGACTACAGTGCTTTATATAACCGTTTGGAATTTGGGACCAAGTCTATTAGGCCTATTTTACCAACGACCAATCGAAAAGTGATTCAGCTTGTCATATAACAAGATTGGCCAATCACCTCCGTCATTCAGTTATTTAAAATTAGGGGGTAGAGTGCCAGACTTGGGCCATAAGCAATGATAATTTGTTATTCATATTTTTTTGTGAGTAAGTGGGACTAGGTAATTTATCTGAATATGGAATTTCGGCACTTGTGCAATTCGGAGGCTATTTCTAAGATTGGGCCCTACTTTCCTTGTGAGTACTCTCCAGCTTGAACCGCTGTATTTTTTTCAACTAAAATTATTCTTTCTCACCTGTCTAGATTTTGAAGCAAATCCATATACCGAACAATACGCTGCGAAAATGGCATTGATATTGGTTCAAACGAAAGTGGAAACATGTATATTTGCACTTTAGCACAAATGTATTTGTATGTAAAATATAATTATTATTTAAAACGACTAGCTATTTGGCAAGATCAAAATGTCAGTCACTGGATGATAGTTGACTACTAACACAAACGTTATATTTCAGCTCATTTGTAACATTCTCCGTTTAAATTATACTTATCATGTCTCCCCTCTGGAGACAAATGTGGGGACATGTTGGTTTACCTTTGTCCGCTCAGTGTTTCTGTCGCCCCAGCAAACACGAGACTTTGACCCAATGATGTGCTAATGTTGGCCCACCGTCTACGATGCTGAGCCAACATTAACCCAGTATTGGGTTGCCGTGTCGTATTTGGCGCAACGCTGAATGTGGGCCAGCGTTACAGATGGTGGGCCAACATTAACCCAAATTTGGCTCAAAGCATCGTGCCGGTAGGCTACCGCCAGCATGAAGTACTGACTTGGGCTGAATGGATACTAGCCAACACAGGCGACGCTGGCCCAACATTTACCAGACACTGGGTCGATGTCGGCTTGTAATCGCCGCCAGCAGCAAGCACTACCAGACCAGCTGTTATTGCACGCAGCCCAGCAAACACGAGGCGTTGAACCAGTGCTGATTTGATGTTGGGCCAGCGTTGTAGACGGTGGGCCAGCATTGGACCAGCTGCATTGGGTCAACGTCCGTGTTCGCTAGGAGTGTTGACAAGCCACATTGTGTTTCGCACATCGGCGTGGTTCTAAAAACGGAATAATAAATTCCGCTTAATACATATTCTCTACTGTCCACAGGAGACATTTAATAACATTAATTACAAAAGCCATTGACACTACATCTATCAGCAGCTACTTTATCTATATAAAGTTTTTGCTATTAGCTATCAACCTTTGTGGTTATGCTGCTGAATGCGAGGCATCTCCAGTTTTTTGTTTACAAAAAACTAAAAACTAGACCCTTCTAGTTATATATTATAAATTATACGCTTTGCACATGTCTACTACTATTAATATTACTATCAGTAATATTTATATAATTAAACATACACGCGAAGATACAATTTTATTTTTTTACAGGAAAAATAAGTTAATTGAGCTTCTTTTTTGTTTAGGTTGGGTTTATTGGCGTCGCCTCGGATGTCCTGCTGCCTGTCCGCCCGTCCGGCCCGCAGTCCGTCTGTCCGCATTTCGTTTCAGGAGCAGATCTCTGAAACCCGTGCCAGATAGCTAGATTATTACTGCAGGTAGGAATATGCCCTGAAAATTGTTAACGTGGTCAAATTTTAAATGGCCAACCATCGGCCACAATAATTAACTTTAATATGCCTGATATCTAGCAAACCGTGCCAGATAACTAGATCATTACCATTACAACAAAATGTGCGTTTTCAGATAGGGATATGCCGACAATCGGCCATGATTAACCTTAATATGCCTGATATAGCCTATATCTGTAAACCATTCCAGATAGCTGACCATTAGTATAAAACAAAATATGTGGTTTCAGGGGGAGAGGTTGCCTGAAAAATGTCCAACTTGATCTAGTTCAAAAATGACTGACGTGTGATCATCATTGAGGGGCGAGGGATTATAGTGGCCAGCTGGCCTCATCTTCTTTATCTTTTGTAGGCCTAACGAGTGTATCTTTTTTAATGGAGCCTATAACATTATTTGCTGTTATGATGGTGTCAAACAGGAATATGTTTTATCAAATATCAGGATAATTTCTTATGGAATCTGTATAGTCTGACATTAAAATTTTCTCACAAATCCGCTCATGAGCTTTGTTATAGGTTTATTTCTTCTTGGGTTTTTTTAAAGCATGAACGTGCGGGTGGCTACATGGTGTTTGGTATTAATGTGGGTGGCAAAGCTGGCAATAGTTTCAAAGAAGCCTTCTAAATATTTATAGCATGATGCCCACGAATGGCAACATAATGTTCAAAACTCCATGCTAGCTTATGAAACACTGTGAAATTGTAAAAAAAAAAATTAAAATATTTTTTTACATTTTCACAATTTTTTCCGCGTCTGTGACAAATATAGTCTGTGACAAATATAGACCTTTTTAGTATTAATATTAAATATTTTTCTATTTATTAATACATAATGTTTAATTACATAATTCAACTTTAAAATAAATTATAATAATTTAGTGACATTTTCAGCGATTCATTTGTGTTGCCAAATATGATTTCGATCGTTATCAAGTGTCACAAATTCTGTTTTTTCGCGCAATCAAAGTAGGAAAAAAAATTCAGGATTTTTCGTACGGTTCATTGGGCAACCCTGACATTTGTAATATACATATTTAGCCTATGTTTTAACCCTTATCACGCTGAAATATTTTTGCATAAACCATGGAGACCAAAGGGTTTTTTCAATTTATGTGAAATCATCATGAATGTCAATTTGAATACGTATGTTATGTGTCTACGATCATTAGAAATATTGTAATTCTTTCAGTGCGGTGGCCGTCTTTATACGTCAGAATCTGACGTCTACAGACGTCAGATACTGACGTATAAAGACGGTCCTCGCACTGAAAGGGTTAAGTGGTCAGAACCGTTGAAGAAAGAAGTCATAAATCTTGGATGAATTAAAATACTGAAGGGAGAAACCAGTTTAATCAATATACGCAATATAACATGGTATTACAAACATAATAATGATAGTAATAATTATAATTACACTATGTACATTTACAAAAATGCGATAGTGGCATTGATATTGGTTCAAACGAAAGTGGAAACATGTATATTTGCACTTTAGCACAAATGTATTTGTATGTAAAATATAATTATTATTTAAAACGACTAGCTATTTGGCAAGATCAAAATGTCAGTCACTGGATGATAGTTAGCTACTAACACAAACGTGATATTTTAGCTCATTTGTAACATTCTCCGTTTAAATTATACTTATTATGTCTCCCCTCTGGAGACAAATGTGGGGACATGTTGGTTTACCTTTGTCCGCTCAGTGTTTCTGTCACCCCAGCAAACACGAGACTTTGACCCAATGCCGTGCTAATGTTGGCCCACCGTCTACGATGCTGAGCCAACATTAAACCAGTATTGAGTTGCCGTGTCGTATTTGGCGCCACGCTGAATGTGGGCAAGCGTTACAGATGGTGGGCCAACATTAACCCAACTTTGGCTCAAAGCATCGTGCCGGTAGGCTACCGCCAGCATGAAGTACTGACTAGGGCTGAATGGATACTAGCCAACACAGGCGACGCTGGCCCAACATTTACCAGACATTGGGTCGATGTCGGCTTGTAATCGCCGCCAGCAACAAGCACTACCAGACCAGCTGTTATTGCACGCAGCCCAGCAAACACGAGGCGTTGAACCAGTGCTGATTTGATGTTGGGCCAGCGTTGTAGACGGTGGGCCAGCATTGGACCAGCTGCATTGGGTCAACGTCCGTGTTCGCTAGGATTGTTGACAAGCCACATTATGTTTCGCACATCGGCGTGGTTCCAAAAACGGAATAATAAATTCCGCTTAATACATATTCTCTACTGTCCACAGGAGACATTTAATAACATTAATTACAAAAGCCATTGACACTACATCTATCAGCAGCTACTTTATCTATATAAAGTTTTTGCTATTAGCTATCAACCTTTGTGGTTATGCTGCTGAAGGCGAGGCATCTCCAGTTTTTTGTTTACAAAAATCTAAAAACTAGACCCTTCTAGTTATATAGGCTATTATAAATTATACGGCCACAATAATTAACTTTAATATGCCTGATATCTAGCAAACCGTGCGAGATAACTAGATCATTACCATTACAACAAAATGTGCGTTTTCAGATAGGGATATGCCGACAATCGGCCATGATTAACCTTAATATGCCTGATATAGCCTATATCTGCAAACCATTCCAGATAGCTGACCATTAGTATAAAACAAAATATGTGGTTTCAGGGGGAGAGGTTGCCTGAAAAATGTCCAACTTGATCTAGTTCAAAAATGACTGACGTGTGATCATCATTGAGGGGCGGGGGATTATGGGGCCAGCTGGCCTCATCTTCTTTATCTTTTGTAGGCCTAATGAGTGTATCTTTTTTAATGGAGCCTATAACATTATTTGCTGTTATGATGGTGTCAAACAGGAATATGTTTTATCAAATATCAGGATAATTTCTTATGGAATCTGTATAGTCTGACATTAAAATTTTCTCTCAAATCCGCTGATGAGCTTCGTTATAGGTTTATTTCTTCTTGGATTTTTTTAAAGCATGAACGTGCGGGTGGCTACATGGTGTTTGGTATTAATGTGGGTGGCAAAGCTAATATAGTTTCAAAGAAGCCTTCTAAATATTTATAGCATGATGCCCACGAATGGCAACATAATGTTCAAAACTCCATGCTAGCTTATGAAACACTGTGAAATTGTAAAAAAAAAAAAATTTTTTTTTACATTTTCACAATTCGCCTTTTTGCGCGTCTGTGACAAATATAAACTTTTTTAGTATTAATATTAAATATTTTTATATTTTATTAATACATAATGTTTAATTACATAATTAAACTTTAAAATAAATTATTATAATTTAATGACATTTTCAGCGATTCATTTCTGTTGCCAATTACGATTTCGATCGTTATCAAGTGTCACAAATTCTGTTTTTTCGCGCAATCAAAGTGGGAAAAAAAATTCCGGATTTTTCGTACGGTTCATTGGGCAACCCTGACATTTGTAATATGCATATTTAGCCTATGTTTTAACCCTTATCACGCTGAAATATTTTTGCATAAACCATGGAGACCAAAGGGTTTTTTTCAATTTATGTGAAATCATCATAAATGTAAATTTGAATACGTATGTTATGTGTCTACGATCATTAGAAATATTGTAATTCTTTCAGTGCGGTGACCGTCTTTATACGTCAGAATCTGACGTCTACAGACGTCAGATTGTGACGTATTAAGACGGTCCCCGCACTGAAAGGGTTAAGTGGTCAGAACCGTTGAAGAAAGAAGTCATAAATCTTGGATGAATTAAAATACTGAAGGGAGAAACCAGTTTAATCAATATGCGCAATATAACATGGTATTACAAACATAATAATAATAGTAATAATAATATTTACACTATGTACATTTACAAAAATTAATATGTATGGCAAAATTCAAGTTATCTACGTGCCGTAAAATGGAATATTACGGTGAGTGCAACCATGCTCAAGCTGACATGTATGGGATGCACACAGTCGTCTCGTCGTTTCTGTTGTCTCCCTTTGTGGTTAAAGAGTCATGTATAACACTTTACAAAGTAACATTTTTAAACTGTCCTTTAATTCGAAGAGACGTTATTTTATATGCAGGCCTACATATATTTTATTACTATTCAATATTGTGCTATTCAATATTGAAGTATACGTAATAGGCCCCTAATAGTATTTTAAAATTATGATGCAATAAAAAAAACTGAAGTAATACGTTTACCCTATAATTATGTTATCCCAGAAAAAAACCCATTTGTATAACATTTGCACAACGTCGGCCCAATGACCTAGACGTTGGTCCAACATTGTACAAATGTTGTACAATTGTTTTTGTGTGTTTACTGCGATCTCCTTCAAAGTTAGCGTCATTGTCATTGGATCTACACAATGGGCCTAGAGATCATAACATTTTTTGTACAGAAAACGCACAGTTGAGTAGCATATACTGTGTACTCGGTAATGACAGAATCTAAACACCTACAATTGATCTATTAGTCTTTATCTTTAATGCAACAATCCAGTTAGATCCAAATGTTTAAAAATGTAACATTATGCTTAAATTAGACAACTTGGTGTGATATGAATAGATAATTTAGTGTTTAAACAATAAACACACAACTTCATCGTACCAGGAATAGGTGAAATGCCATAATTTATATTTTTTTAATGATATATTTATCACAGCTCTATCTGCATACGTCAGAATCTGACGTCTACAGATAAAGACGTCATATTCTTACGAATAAAGACGGTCCCCGGGTATGTGTAATCCATAAAATATATTCGATGCTCGCTCAATTCTTAATTATATATAAATTATCTGATATATTCAGTCTGAGATACATTTACGTGACACACTATTCAGATCAACATGTATCAAAAAAATACGGATAGATGTACCCTTAACAATCAATACCAGCTCTTTTTTGTTTTCTTATCATTGATTACATTTTGAGATTTTGACAAGGTATATATAATTATACTTGTGTTTTTTTATGTATCGCCTGCAGCACAGTTAGAGGCAGACCATGCTCCTTTTCAGAAAGAATGACTGTTGATAATTCATAAAATGCCATCAGGTATAATAACATGTGTATTTCCACCTTCCTATAGTACATTCCCATCTTTCGACACACATTTAGATCTGCAATAGAGGACGTCGTCCAAAGTTGAATTCGTCACTATTTGTTGATGATGATATTTTCACCATTACTTAGGCACGGACCATCTGCGTGTGTTTTGAGTAATATTAGATTACAGATGGCTTGTGCACTTCGCCGTTCAATATAGGCCTACCATGTTCGTCATCAGTCCACCAGATGTCAGCTAATACCACATACGTAAGCCTTCATTGGCTCTCTTCAGAGGTGCGCAAGAAACAACCCACCAGATCAATATAGGGCTTCCTGCTTCTAAGATGAGATGAAACGATAATAATAGTGTGTAATACAACATACATGTATATTAGGTGTAGATCAGCACATAACAGTCAGTGCCTAGGGATATAAATGTTCTATATCGTTCACATTTCCGTTGCCAAAGTCACCATTGTAGCTATTGTGTCTCATGCCATATTTGTCTCTTTTCTTCTTTTTTCTTTTCCGTAAGTGAAATTCCACCCTGGCACATCCTAGCTCTGCTTTCGTGTGACTTTCGTACACCCTGATCATCGCCTCGTAATGGCCCTGCAAGTTTAAAACACACATATTTATTTTGTTTAGGTGAGGACGACAATTTGAAATATTTTTTTGGCACACGACCGTGTCATGGATCCGTACCACAGTGCATGGCTACGACATCGTGCAGACGGGTGATCACCATTTTATGCTTAATCTTTACACCGCGGCTAAGCACGGCTATTTTTAATTCATTTTATTATCCAATCAAATCACTGTTATTGGGAATTTAAGTATAAATATTTGTTAATTTTTAGTCTCAGATTAAACAAATATGGGTAATTTTCGCTCACTTGAAGTTGTGGATCGCGGTAGCGAGACACAACTTCAAATGAGTGAAAATTTAAATTATTTAATTTAGCGCTTTGAGAGTTAATACAAACATGAATCTAAACATTTAAGAAAAGTCAAGCATCCAGCACAACATCAACTAATATGTTACGCTTGGTTTTCTGATATGACTGAGCTCCTATTAATCAATTTAAATTTAACGTTACATAAACAGCACAACATTTTTCTGTATTTTAAAAACAATTTAAAACAATGTTAAGGATATAAATATAGACATGTAGTTAATTTGCAAAACTTCTGGTTGGCGTAAAATAGGAGCAATTAGTCCATATACGTCGTAGCTATGAAAGCTTATGACAAACAAAATGATTAATTCTCAAAATGCAGAAATATAGCACCCGAAATCCTATCAAAATGTACTAAGCTATAAGTAGATGGATTGGAGATTAACGTTAGTTTTTAAAGTAAAATATTTGCACAAGGCTTACCAAGGCAAAGCTAGCGATGCCCTCCAGTGTCGGCATCATCAGTCTCATGGACTGTAGCGTGTAGAGCCCGGTTGACACCGGACATCCACATGGGATGCCGTCTCTCTTCAGCTTACGTGGACAGCCATGGACGCTGGTCAGTCCTGTCAGCATGCCGCATACGTCAGTATAATGGCTGTAACACACAGAAATGTTAAATGTCAATGTTTTATAATCTGAAATAGGTCCGGGGTTCATTCCATGGAAATAGGATTTATCTTATATTGTCTTGGATTTTCCCTTTATGGATGGCTTGCTTATTGATTCCCTATAATAATTTATTACAGTATAATATTTTATTGCTTTACAAAAAACGTTAAAAATGATAATAGTATAACCCACATAAGCAAATTGTTGTCTTCCTTTTTATTATGTTTTACACAAAATGGTTGTAGTAACGTTAGTCCCTCTTGCTTTTACAAATATTTTGTATATGATTTTTTATGAGAGATTTTTTATGATGTTATATAAGACCTTTGACGCCTCTATAGACAGGTTATTTTGCTGAGGCATTATAAAGCGCTGATGCACTGTTAACTAATTTAACATTTTTAAATTAATTATTATAATTTGCCTGTTGCAAACCTCATGAACATGCTCAAACTTGAAGCTTCTGAAAAAAAATATACAATTGTATATCTATAGGAATATAAAAACATAATTTGGGATCAGTTTAAATGTAAATTGAAGGGAATAACTTCCATATAATAAATCATTATCGTTTTACTAGACAGTTTTGGTAACGCACAGGTTAATATGTTACAAAAGAGAATTGAAGTCTACCCCTTCAAATACTCTAACCCTTTCAAGCCTGACTTTACATTGTCATCTTCATCCACTACAAGCCGCGAATTGCTGTCGCAATTCTCGACTTGTAGTGGATGAAGATGATTTGAATTGGGTGAAATATTAAAGAAAATTGGTTTCATGGAAATTTTCATTCTAAAACCCTTGGTTGTAGGAAAATTAGGTATGTTTCCAGGGATATAAAATGATGCTTTAATGCATCATGAGGGTTCAAAGGGATGATAAACGAAAATTGCTTCTTTTCTGTACAATGAAAGTCACTTGGCATAAAGAGGTTAAAAGTAGTGGCCGAATACCTCTGAGCAATAGTCATCGACTCTACAAAGCAGCTGAGACATCATTGGACAAAGACCAGCACAATTTACTAGGGCATTGTCCAATGGTGTCTCAGCTCCTTTGTATCCGAGTCGATGACCCGTCTATGGAGTATTTTGTGTCGTCAATTTGACATGTTTGTCATCAAAGGACTGAGCGGGTTTGGTGTTCAGCCACCCCCCCCCCCCTCCAGAGCCGTGAACAGAGCAGTCTAATTAGACAGTGTGTGTGGTCACCACGTCAAACGTGTTGACTGGTCGCCCCAGGCTTTAACGTGAGCTGCTGCTGCAAAAGGAACAATTTCTTTTTTTTCTGTTTTGTATAGTGTGATTGAAGTTCTCCACCAAAACGCAGAAACATAATCAGCGTGCGTACTGTCTACTTGCTCAGAATTGCTGAGTTATACCAGCTCTACGTCCTTAAATTCCAAACCTATAATTTGTCGGCGCCTTTGAAATCCAAAAAGTGCAATCACTGCCAATGAGTCCCGCAGTTGAATATGTCACGAATGAATCCAGTTTTGATAGTTTTGTCTTTCAACTTAGTACCTCGCATCTCTAGAAATGTGCTATCAAGCACAGCATGTAGGCCTATATGCTTGCGTGCGGGTATCAACTTTAGATTTTAACGTCTGAAGTTGATCGCCGCGCTGTAAGAGTAATAATATTTCTAATGGTCGTAGACCCATAACATAGGTATTCAAATGAATTGGAAAGAGCTAACTAAGACATCTATGATGATTTCAAATTGAAAAAACCCCTTTGGTCACCATGTTTTTCCAAAAAAATTTCAGCGCTTTAAGAGATAATATTAATCATGTTGTATGCTCCACTCATTTGAGTGCCACATACGACACTCTGACTGCCAGGGGACGACATTCCAAAAGCAATAAAGACAATGGGGTACAAAACTGGTCTTTTGGATTTAAAATTTGACTCGGCTTAAGATGTGAGCAACGCGTTTCCATAAACACGAGACATTCACATAGTGTTAGATTAATGTTAAACACCGTCGGTGATGCTGGCACTTCAGCAAACCAGCACTGTTCAACATTCAGTGATTTCTGTGATACCACTAGTATAGAGATTGTGTTGAATATTGACTGTAAATCAAACATAATCCGTCACCTTGGAATTAAGAGGTCTTTATTTCCACGAGACAATGGGCTACCATTTGATCACAAGGTGATGATTTTCATAATGGTTAAAAGCGCATACATGTAGGTTTCAGTGACACACGTAAGGTTAGCGAGTATATATAAAGTCTTCTATAATTATATGCGATAATTTCCATTTTGTCGTAGCTGCCAACCACACCGGTCAATACCGTGAATACGGAAAGTAACCAGTGCATATATCGTTATATCTTGCTGGATTTCTTAGAATCAATGATTCTTTTTTAAGAAAAGTGTTCGGCGTGAGGTAAGCCTACATCCTTTCTAAACAATTACAAATTAATTTAGCATATCCGTGCATAGGCCATTTTCTAAAAGATTCGACCTGTTTTCTTTGTTTTGTACAGAATCAGGTAAATTGTCATCAGACCTAGACCTATGTCAACCCTCTAAGTGCGGGGCTGAGATATAATTATATAAACTGTGAAACTGATACATATGTATCTTTGTATGTCTCTGTCTCACTGAATAATGCATCGTCTCATCACATTAGTGGGTGGTAATATTAGCATAATTATCCCTGTAAAACACTTCCTCGAGCATTTACGATTCTGCAGATGGGCCTTCTATGATACGTTACATTTTCCGATGCCTTACTTACCCATTTTAACATAATTCATGAGTAAGAGTGAAATTATGAAGGTGTTCCTGCACTCACATAAACATAATTATTCCAGCATACTGCACACAGCGGCCACGAGGTAACGTCAGTGCGAGCATTGAGTCTGAAGTAGGCCTACTGTGGATGCATGATGCGTCTTATACGCTGGATGTATTTATCAGGGCAAAGAAAGAAGTGCGGAATTGTAGTTGTAGATCACGCAGATGACACGGCCAATCATGTCCAGATGGTCGTGTAACCTGAGTCTCAGACTTGCCAGCGAGTTGGTGTCTGGTGTAGACATCTCAGACGGTGGACTGCCAGGTGATGCCACATCTACGCTCATCCGCATTACCTACATCTCATCTAGATCTGCCGCAAGGCTGTCTGTCTTGTTGGCTGGCAGATTTACTGGCTGACTGAGTCAGCCAGTAAATCTGCAAGCCAGCAAGACTAAGAGCCAGCGTGAAAATAAGATAGTATTCAGCCAGCAGTCAGTATGTAAGTCAATCGATCAATCAATCAAACATCCAGCCAACCAAGCTGACAATCAATCAATCAATCAATCAATCAATCAATCAATCAATCAATCAATCAATCAATCAATCAATCAATCAATCAATCAATCAATCAATCAATCAATCAATCAATCAATCAATCAATCAAGACAAGCCAAACAGGCTGTCTCACAGCCAGTCATCAAGTCAGCAAAAAGTAACAAGAACGTTATCATGCCTATCTTTTATCAGCCAATGAGATTTGAGATTTGACGTCTCCATGTGTGGCCTCCCGCTGTAATTCATGTTGGCCTTACGGACTCCAGAACAAGCCAGGACACAGTGAAGACACTATTATGTTAGTTTGTCGTTTGGCCAACGTCAAACGTTCTTGTCTGAATGCTAATAGAGCCTCTGACGAAGAATGCACAACAGCTGAAGGGCAGCATCTGACACGTCCTGTTGCTTATTACAAGGTTAACACTTACAACGCCGAATTATATGTGTATAAACCATGGAAACCAAAGGGTTTTTTTCAATTTCAAATCGTCATATTTAAAATGTCTTAGTAAGGCTATGGTATGTCAGAATCTGCTGTCTACAAACGGCAGATTTCCACGCTGTAAAGGTTTTTGTCAGCTCGGGTAAACCCTTGATCTGTATGGGGAAAAGGCGAGCATGTGCAAATATTTCAGTGGTACCCATGAGGATAGTCCTACACATTGAAAATACATTTGGAACATTTGAAATCCAATTTTACATGAAGCCGAAACTGTATCAGATTATGACCGTTATCCTTATCATTGGTAAAACATCCTTCAAGATTGATTGCTTGGGATGAATACGTGTATGTTGATGGCACAGCAGCTACCTGACACTCATCACTCTCGGTACGGGCCCGATGTAGCAGCAGGTAATGACATGCAGATGACGCAGTTTCATTGGATGTCCCCTTTTCTACAACTCCCTGTTTTATAGCACCAGCATATTTATTGTAGGCCTAACCTTGAAAATATTCCTGCTTGGAACATTTCCAGGGTAACACCTATAACTTGTTGTTGCCTGCCTTCGCAGGAGGCTGGTCTAATAGCATATCCCACCCACTGTGCAAACTGCTGCTGTTGACACGCCATTTTACGGAGCGCCTGATACGCCATTTCACACTCGACAGGGTGTAAACTGACCCGGCTCGTTACAGGTAAAGCACATACATCTAGAAGTTTCCTCAATGCTAGTTCATACTTGTGCCATAGTCTCAGACGATGGGCCACAATCTGGCCCAACATTTAAACATTGGATCAAAGTATTGTGAAACCCTCAGCTGTGAGTTATGGCTGCTGCCTCGCCCATTACATCAGGGAATCCCTAACGCTGCCGGGATCTGACATCATAAACATCATATCTCCATATGCCTAATAATCATGTACATATTATGAATTCAACCTTCAAGAAAAAGTGTTAGTTAACTGAACTCCGAAGGGTTAATAATAAAATCTCAAAGAAACGTCACCAACGGTTAAATCAACAATTTTTCCTAATATGTTCATGACTTAATTGTTTTATTCTGATAATTCGGGCCTTCGTTAAAAATACCTCTTGATTTAATTTCCTTTTATGCCGTTATATAGAGAAAGGGACATCAAGTATGGTGAACCCTAATTGGGAATCACCATTTATTTAAATAGTGCAAGAAAAATAATCCCCTTGTTTTTATTTCGAAAGAAGATGACCTGATACTTATAACTAGAGGCCTACTGATGTTATCAGCTGGCAGCTCAACATATAAGCCTTTGTGTCTACACATTTCTGTATAAACCATGGAGGCCAAAGGGTTTTTCAATTTAAAATCATCATATATGTCTTATTTAGCTCTTTCCGCTTTATTTGAATACCTACATGTATGTTATGGGTCTTTGGCCATTATAAAGATTTTAATTCTTACAGCGCGGGATCGACTTTAGTCGTCAGACTCTGACGTCTACAGACGTCAGATTCTGACGATTAAAGTCGATCCCCGCACTGTAAGGATTGAAGGTAAATAAACCAGCAGTACGAAGAAAGTGAGCAGGATGTAAATCTCGGAAAGTCCACATCCCTTTTGAAGGAGATGCCACCCATGTGCCAGCATTGCGTGGGGCAGACCAGCGAACACGATTCGTTGACCCAATGCTTGGCCAACGTCACCGACGGTGGTCTATCATTAATCCAGCATTAAGTCGATGTCTGGTGTTGGCTGGGAGTATATCTTGACTACCTGGATTGAGATGCCACACCCCTGTAACACCCATGATGCAGCATGCAACCTGTTACTCACCAGGTGGGGTGACTGAGTCCTGCATAAAGTGTTCAACTCCCAGACAGTGCGGATACGTACGGTTAGCCCTCTCCTGCAAACACGAGGCGTTGGCCCAACGTTGATATGATTCAACTTTTGGCCAACGCCTCGTGTATGCTGGGTGTCGTATGATACGTTAGCCCTATCGTATTATACTTTAGCCTTATCGTATGATACTTTAGCCTTATCGCATGATACATTAGCCCTATCGTATGATACGTCAGCCCTATCGTATGATACGTTAGCCCTATCGTATGATACGTTAGCCGTATCGTATGATACGTTAGCCCTATCGTATGATACGTTAGCCCTATCGTATAATACGTTAGCCCTATCGTATGATACTTTAGCCTTATCGTATGATACTTTAGCCTTATCGCATGATACATTAGCCCTATCGTATGATACGTTAGCCCTATCGTATGATACGTTAGCCCTATCGTATGATACGTTAGCCGTATCGTATGATACGTTAGCCCTATCGTATGATACGTTAGCTCTATCGTATGATACTTTAGCCCTATCGCATGATGCGTTAGCCCTATCGTATGATACGTTAGTCCTATCGTATGATACGTTAGTCCGATCGTATGATACGTTATCCCTATCGTATGATACATTAGCCCTATCGTATGATAAGTTAGCCCTATCGTATGATACGTTAGCCCTATCGCATGATACGTTAGCCCTATCGCATGATATGTTAGCCTTATCTTATGATGCGTTAGCCCTATCGTATGATACGTTAGCCCTCTCGTATGATACGTTAACCCTATCGCATGATATGTTAGCCTTATCGCATGATGCGTTAGCCCTATCGTATGATACGTTAGCCCTATCGCATGATATGTTAGCCTTATCGCATGATGCGTTAGCCCTATCGTATGATACGTTAGCCTTATCGTATGATACGTTAACCCTATCGTATGATACGTTAACCCTATCGTATGATACGTTAGCCCTATCGTATGATACGTTAGCCCTATCGTATGATACGTTAGCCCTATCGTATGATACGTTAACCCTATCGTATGATACGTTAACCCTATCGTATGATACGTTAGCCCTATCGTATGATACGTTGGCCCTATCGTATGATAAGTTGGCCCTATCGTATGATACGTTAGCCCTATCGTATGATACGTTAGCCCTATCGTATGATACGTTAGCCCTTTCTTATGATACGTTAGCCCTATCGTATGATACGTTAGCCTTATCGTATGATACTTTAGCCTCATCGTATGATACATTAGCCCTATCGTATGATACGTTAGCCCTATATTATGATACGTTAGCCCTATCGTATGACACGTTAGCCCTATCGTATGATACGTTAGCCCTATCGTATGATACGTTAGCCCTATCGTATGAAACGCTAGCCCTATCGTATGATACGTTAACCCTATCGTATGAAACGTTAGCTCTATCGTATGATACGTTAGCCCTATCGTATGATACGTTAGCCCTATCGTATGAAACGCTAGCCCTATCGTATGATACGTTAGCCCTATCGTATGAAACGTTAGCCCTATCGTATAATACGTTAGCCCTATCGTATGATACGTTAGCCCTATCGTATGATACGTTAGCCCTATCGTATGATACGTTAGCCCTATCGTATGATACGTTAGCCCTATCGTATGATACGTTAGCCCTATCGTATGATGACTATGATACGTTAGCCTTAGTATCTAGTTCCTGGCCCCGCGAGCAAGGCTAGGTGATCTGGTCTACCCAGAATTCAATGGGTCACAAACGGGACTACGTTAGCCCTAACTTTTTATACGCTAGGCCTATCGTATGATTTGTTAGCCCTATCGTATCATACGTTAGCCTATCGTATGATATGTTAGTCCTATCTTATTATACGTTAGCCCTATCGTAAGGTACGATTAGCCCTATCACATGATACGTTAGCCCAATCGTATCATAACATAATATATGAGGTTGACACACCAGTGAAGCAATGATTTTTTAGATTAGATTAGACATTTTAGATAAATGTCACAGGATTTGAGCAGGGCTAATGTGATCAGATGATAAAGCAATTACAAAATGTGTCCCCATAATGATTAATTGTCACAGGTGGCACTAGTATAGATGATTTTTCCACCATATCTATTTTTACTGAAATGATGATTGGTTTGTGTGAACAAAGAGTCTAAATCCATTGAATTATTTAGTTTTAATACACATGTCATGAACTCGTTGATTTAGCTGATTTCGAGCAGGTGAAGAGAAGATAACAAAATTAAGAGATGCTTCACTCCTAGCTCAGTGCCGCTCGCTCACTCACAGCCTCAGTGAACGAGCGATGCATGATCAACCAGAACTGAAGGCGCGAAACTCTTCCCGTTAGAATGTGCAAAACACTTCGAAACAACGACACACGAAGCCTAGTACATCAGCAGCCATGTAAGTATTTTGAACTTCTCGGAGTGAGGTACTAAACGTGAAGGCTTCCCCTGTTAACACGACAGAGACCACCGAGGAAGCACCCATCCAGTATCGCCCTGCGAACTAGATTGGATGGCTCAGTTGGTGGCAGCAAGCATTGCCTCATCTAGCTGCAGCTGGGTCAACGTCGGGCCAGTATGGAATACACTGGCTCGATGTAGAACCAGAATTATCATGTTGCCACCTTGAAGACTCGCCATCCCAATAGGTTATGAGTTATCTTCATCTCTGTACCCAGCAAACATTGAGCTAATGTTGGTTTGATGTTGGGCCAGCGTCGTAGACGATGGCCCAACATCAAACCAACATTGCTTCAACGTCTCGTGTCACATCCCATCAGTCAGGAGGCTTTTGTAACGTGGCTTGTGATTCGCGGAGGGAGGTGGTGGCGCCCTGCAGCTGGAGGCAGAGCTTAAGCCATGGGTAAAATATGTCAGCCTTTGAAATGATCCGTCACTTGATAGATGAGTGAGTGATATGCAATCGGAGGCAATATTATAAAATATCGAAACAGCCTCCTCACGTAGACCTAATAGCGAATATATTTTACAATACAACTCCTTGTAGACTATATAAAAGGTGTATCTGCCACTTTGTCAAGTGGCAGGTACACAAGTGGCATACCCTTTCATATCCAAGGGGACGGATATTTTTTGGTAATATCCTACTCCCTCGAGTGACTTCATAATGGTATTATGGATACGAATCCCTGTTGAGGAACCTGCTTTGGCCTCAATTATGACACATGATCACGCTAAGGATTTGTGCGCCTCTGAGCTCGGTCCGCTGGGGATATAGGCGCTATTGAAGTTGTATTGATTGATTGATTGATTGAATAAGGCAAAAGGTACAAGCTGCCAATCGCCTTCTGCCTAATTATATAAGAGTTCGAGACATTGGCATACGTTTAAAACTCCACCCCCATTTAGATAACCACGAAAATTGACTAATATTGGCTGATCGTGACATGTAAGTAAAAGGGCAACGTTCATCGGACAAGAAGTAAGTGGAGCTCCACTCTGGTTCTATAATCTGTTGTCATTCAGGAACATCCATCTTCATTCTACATCATTCTGGCTGATGTCATTTACCTCATTGTCCGAGGTCCATATAGCTTTAGACAGTTGTCATATCAGTGTAGTTTCAGCGTATATATACCCTAACCATAAAGCATGAGGCTGTTATATTATCACAGGCAAGGCGGCATATAATTGTGAGCCTGCCAGACATGTCAGAACGAAGAGAATGTGATCTAAACGGCTGGCGAATCAGTTGACGGTCATTTATATACATGTAGGTCTATATTATATAAGTCTCACAAGCACATAGACGGTACGGCGTAAATGAATAGCGCAATTATCCTTTAATATGCTTTTCGGGCGGTTAAACTTCTGCTTTACATTGATAATAACCGGATAATTCATAAAATAGGCATATCCCAACAAATACAAAACATTTGTATAACATTTGTACAACATCGGCCCAACGGCTTTGACGTTGGTCCAACATTGTCCAAATGTTATACAAATGTTTTGTGTTTGAGGAGACCCTTTAAAATGTTATAGGCCCTACCTGCCGTACATCATTCAACTCAACCAATCTTTAAATTAATACACAGCATGTCACTCCAAATTAATCGTAACTGTGTCATAAAACTATATTTTATTTATAATTACTTGAAATCACCATTTTCTTGCTCACGCAAAATAATGAACATAGGTATTCAAATGAAACGGAAAGAGCTAACTAAGACATTTATGATGATTTCATATTGAAAAAAACTTTTAGTATTCATGGTTTACGCGTTCAAATTTATGGGCTTAATGTAAAAAATAAGATTAGTTTCAACCTGTATAATGTAAATAAGTGCAAGTTAAGATTAAATCAGTATTGAGACTTTTCAAGCCCAGCAAACACAAAACATTTGTATGACATTTGTACAACGTCGACGTTGGTCCAACATTGTACAAATTTTATACAAATGTTTTGTGTTTGTTGGGAGGTCCGCACGATCCATATTTACCATCCTTTGCTGCTGTTTTCAACAACAATTATAATTTGTATATTGGGCCCTATTTTGTTGACAGTATGTGTTCAAATAAATGCGAATCAACCTGGTCCAGAAAGGGACAATATGGATGCAAAAGGCTTGAGGACTTTTTATAGGTGTGTAGACAAGTGCACCAACCAACTAAAAGTAAGCGATGGCCCATCGTTGGTTTAAAGCTGATCCAAGCTCTTAGACCTGACCCAATTCTGAGTCAATCAAATGATCTTATTTCCTCAAAATGGACTGAGCCTTCTTCGGTGCAATCATTTATATAAGCCGATGAAGATGACAAGGAAAATAACTTTGAGCAAACGTTGGAGGAATGGTGGCTCAATGATAGTTACCCTGTATTATCCCAGCAAACACAAAACATTTTGTATAACATTTGTACAACGTCGGCCCAACGTCTTCGACGTTGGTCCAATATTGTAGAAATGTTTAGCAAATGTGTTGTGTTTGCTGGGTAACCGTTTCGTCACCCATGCTGTTCTGCAAAGCCAAAAGGCAGTGTCTGCTCACTTGTAAAGTAAGCAGATACTGCCTTTTGGATTTGCACGACAGCATCGTGCAAATTATACGTCATATCGCGTTTAGAAAAAGTAGAGAAACTACATCTCATGAAGATTTTTAATATAAGTCGTGGGGTTTACTTTCCATTTTGACTTGGTTATTACAGTAGCTCTTCACAGTGAGTATGGCGTTTTAGTAATGTATTGGTAGTTAAAAGGTTAAACCGAGTTTTAATGGCGGTTTCAACCCCCTCGGGTGCAGTTATAAGCTGATGCTAGTGTCAGTGACAGTGACAGCTAGACAAGTCACCCAAATGACAGCCCATTATGATCATTTGACTGAAACGTCACTGAAACCCATAAAACCCAATGTGTTGGCCGCATGTTTTGTCCTCATTGGCACCGACTTGACTATCACAGTCATGCTGTCTGACTGACACACAGACAGACAGACAGACCTACATACTTACATACCCCCACTGCTTCACATTCTGACATGCCAGTGCATCTGGTTACAGTTCTTATATCTAAAGTAGGGCCTAACCCATGAATGTTCTACGGGCGAGCCACAGACCAATAATACTGTGGGGCGAACAAATGGACGTGCGAACATGCGAACGAAGGACAGAACAAATCAACGTACATGTCTGTGTGTGCCCGAATGTGAACCAAAACTTTCGTTCATTCATTCATTCATTCATTCATTCATTCATTCATTCATTCATTCATTCATTCATTCATTCATTCATTCATTCATTCATTCATCCATATAATCAGATGTATTCCATTCATTCAAATAGAAGATGTTGAATTTTGTATCTTCAATGGGTATTGTAACAAAGTATATATATATACTATTATTTCGAGAGGTGGTGATAAATTAATAATATATTCGAATTAAAGTGGGTGGAACGTCATGATTCGCCCAGTAAGCATTGTGGGCGCACAATCCAATGGCACGCACGCGCAGCATGGTCAATGTCTACAGGGGTGGGGTCCGCCGCAATGTCAATATTATGTTTCAGTGAAGCATAACGACCCAGCTGCTTTAATGGTCTCAGTTGACCTTATACTCCGTATCCATAACATAAGCATAGGGCCTACACTAGACGCAGGTAACACACGTGCCACGTGTCTCATTGGAGTGGACGTCATTTATTCTATTTTACGAGAACCTCTCTTATTCGCATAGCTAACCCTTTAACCGCCGGTCCCGATTATATTCGGTTTTTCCCTTTTTAATTACCACATCAATTACCACCATGTCAAACATAAAACGTGACATAAATAAGAAAGATTTGAAAATAGTTAAACTCCATTTTGTCAAATCCCAATAATTTTCACTCACTTGAAGTTGTGGATCGCGTCAGCGAGACACACCCCTCAAGTGGGTGAAAATTACAATTAAATCATTTCGCGATTAATGGGTTAAAGGTGTAAATGTGTTTTTACTCTTATGACTATAGATATCTATGAAACACGACACGTTGATCCAGCCAACATTGGACCAACGCCTTATGCTGGCTGAGATTCAATAACAAAGATTTAAATATATATTTGGAATCTTTGTTATTGATGATATATCGAAGTCACAATGAGGCATTGTTTTTTATCAGTGAATGAACATTGTGTTTGAAGCAAACGATGTAGCAGTCACATTACATGTCAACTATAAAATAGTAAAATGGGCAGGCTGAAAACTAAATATCGTTAATATGTAGCCTAAATGTTGGAATCGCTTAGTAAACAGGGAAGGTACTATACTTGACAAAACATATAATTCGGTGTATTCTGATTAACAAATAAACACACTGATCGACGGAAGTAAAAGTTCTTAAGTTCACCCGAAAATGTAAGTAAAATTTTGTTGCGTATATTGTAATAAAAAATAACAACTATTTTAATGGAGCAAGAGTGGAAGCGGAATATGTGAAGTTTAAATTAATATTATATTATACGTATATTGTTGTACCAGATTATGTTTCCACACTGTTACCGAAACCTCCTGGAAACATGGTTGCTTAATTTCATTGTATAATTTTACCCCTGTGAAACAGGTCGTAGTCAAAGAGCGTGTTATTTTAGTTTTTTTCAACTGGCAAAGTCGAAGTGAAGCGAGCATCGCTTTTTGATAAAATCTATTGTAATTAACAATATTAGAGCTGACTAAATCTACAGCCTTGTAATAATGATTCCTATTTTATTATTTGTAATTCTGAGGAAAAGTCAGTTTTTAATTACCATCTGTAAAGCCATCTCTATATTCTTTTAAAAATAATTGTCATTTATATTTCAGTTGAATAAAAGTAATTCGCTCGCACACAACTATTTTTGTGATTTTCACGATAATTATCAGTTCTGACCAAGTCTCAATGTGACCAATTGGTAAAGTACGAGAGAATATTTGCATATATACCACGTAGAAATTAATTACAACCCAATAGTGACTCATGAGTTGCTAATATTCTGCAGCCTTTTGTGAGTAAGCTGGTTTCGAATATAATCGTTTTTTAATTATTTATTCGCACTTTAAATACCAGCTTTCAAACATGGTAAAGATAGCACGTGATATCAGACAGCAAGACTTCAAAATCGTATACCTCCATTTGTAAAATCTGAAAAATGTTCACTCACTTAAAGTTTAAATCAATTTAATTTATTTTTCGACAATATACAGATACATGCAATAAAGTTAGGTTACACATGAAATATTTGTGTAATATGTGAAAGTAATAAACAATGTGATAAAGACAAAGCAATAAACATAAAATTTTAAACAAATAAACATAGATCAACTGGGAGAAATGCTAGACAGGCTTAAGTGAAGCCTCTACAAGTAGATCCCACCCAATAAATATTTGTTGTGAATCGTGTCAGTGAGACAGAACTTCAAGTGAGAGAAAAAATGTTAATTAAATAGCTTGGAGGGTTAAAGGGTTAACCCTTCAACCGCCAAATTATTCTATTTAAATTTTCACTCACTTGAAGTTGTGTCTCGCTGACGCGATCCACAACTTCAAGTGAGTGAAAATTATTCAGATTTGACAAAATGGAGGTCATCAATTTTCAATGCCTACTGATTGGGGTTATATTTTATTTTCACCATGTTTAAAAACTGATAGGCAATGTGCTAATAAAAATGTTAAAAACGAATATAATCGGCACCGGCGGTTAAAGGGTTGAGGTACTGAAAAAACATCGTTTCCGTCGAGGACTTGAGTAATAGTGTAGTAATGATGGCTCTTTTCTTCTTCCACGTGTGTGGTATTTTAATTAGAGTGTCAGTAATCAGCCCACGGCCCAGAGCCCCCGGGCTATGGAAGAAGACCAGACATATACTGTAGAATTACTTAAACTTGATCACAGGTTCAAGTGAAGATGTCACAGTAAATGCAAAGTACCCACCCAGTGCTGGCTTAATATTGGGCCAGTATCGGAAACTGTTGGGTTATTGTTACGGCACCAGTGAACAATTTGTGAAAAAATAGACTCTTCGTGTGCAAGAGACCGTGTAATTTATTGAGTTAAGCATACGTTTCAACTACTTTGAAATTCAAAAAAAAATGTGCTTCAAATTGTTGTCTGAGAATAAGTAAATATAAATCAATCAGCAAAATAATATACATTTAAATAAACAAACAAAAGAATGAATAAATGACGAAAGGAAAGAAAGGAAAGAAAGAAAGAATGAATGAATGAATGAATGAATGAATGAATGAATGAATGAATGAATAAATGAATGAATGAATGAATGAATGAATGAATGAATGAATGAATGAATGAATGAATGAATGAATGAATGAATGAATGAATGAATGAATGAATGAATGAATGAATGAAGGAATGAATGAATGAATGAATGAATGAATGAATGAATGAAAGAAGGCAGGAATGAAGGCAGGAATGGAGAAATGACTGAATGAATGGATGAATGGACGAATGAAAGAATTAGCTAATAATTTAATTAATTATTGAGTTATTTCATTATTAATATATTTATTTTTAATTAATCGATAGCTGTTTTATTGTGAATTAGCAATAAAAGTTTGAAACAAATAAATGAGTAATTTACAGGTCTGTTAACGTTAAGGTTTGTCTGTGGGGGGCAGAATGTGTATTAAGTCTATCTAATTTACTGCAGTACTTGGGACTTGGTTGTTGAGATGACAAATTGCGTGACGGCTATCGCCTCGAGTGACACGGGTATAATATATGTCTGACAGTAATGACATCTTTGTCAGCTGCTCATGTAGAGAATTACAACTGCACCAATTTAAAATTAAATTACATTTCTATCTGTCATTTGATAAAAGTTGATATAGATGAGCTGCTTACACGCTGCTTTCAAACAGACATATGTGCAAGTAACGCAGTTACAGTTACGTTTTATATTTCTAAATGGTCGTCGTGTTTGCTAAGTGTGCCATATATATACCATATCAGATATACTATACTATCGGAGATGTTGGTGTGTTTTTAAGTAGCATGAATTTTTTCTGTTTTTCCATTGTGGAACATTTCTCTTCGATGTTTAACCCTTTAACCGCCGGTGCCGCATATATTTGGTTTTTCATTTTTTATCAACAAAATAAGTACCACCTTTTAAACATGTTAAAGATAAAAAGTGACATCAAACAGCAAGGTTTGCAAAACTTGACCCCCATTTTGTCACATCTAAATAATTCTCACTCACTTGAAGTTGTGGATCGCGTCAGCGAGACACAACTTCAAGTGGGTTAAAATTCAGATTGAATAATTTGGCGGTTAAAGGGTTAATTACATTGCTCATTCCTGTGATAGTACTTCATAATATAAGACTTTTAGGCATGTCATGCCATCTGTAAAATATACGAGAGCCCTGGTGCAGTGGTTAAAGCTGCCTGCTTGGAAAGTCGGAGATCGCCAGTTCGAACCCCACTCTGATTCAATATTGTGGGGAGCCTCCGTGGACTAGAGGTAGCGTGCTCAGCCTCAGATCGCCAGGGCTCGAATTTCGAATCCTGTGTCTGGAGGGCAGTGTCATCTCATTCATCTCACCATCCTCAAGAGGTTATCCTGACCCAGTTTAGCCTATATGTGCACAGGTGGCCTAAAACCCCATTCATTTCATTTTTCCATCTCATGCTCCGGGCCAAATTTATTATTTCTCCACGAATGGGGACTCGGTTGTTTTATTTTACTTAATATAGTTATGTATTAGTGCTGTCCGAAATCTGGGCCTAACTCGTTGACGTTGGCCCTGATTTGAGATACTACTGGAGACATACTGAGCTGTTTTCTGGCTCGTAACGTACCGGGTGGCCAGATTTCTCTGCAGTCCTCGGCTGATAACCAAGTGCTGTTTACACAGCAAGTCTCATTCGAGGCTAATAAGATCCACACCACTCAAGTATTATAGGACCACCATCCCCGCGGTACCTCCCCACTAATCAACTCCTAACTAATGGCCGGCTCGGGGGCAGACCCAGAGAGATCCAGGGAGATCCAGGGGAGTCACACATCATCAATGGGTCCAGAAGTAACCCCTTTATTTCATTTTAATGATACACGACGCTATTAACCCTTTAACCGCCAAATTATTCAATCTGAATTTTCACCCACTTGAAGTTGTGTCTCGCTGACGCGATCCACAACTTCAAGTGAGTGAAAATTATTCAGATATGACAAAATGGAGGTCAACTGTTTTCAAATATTGCTGTTTGATGTCATATTTTATCTTTACCCTGTTCAAAATGTGGTACTTAATGTGCTAATAAATAATGAAAACCCTAATATATGCGGCACCGGCGGTTAAAGGGTTAAGAATGTGTCCCATTTTAACACCAAGTTGAAAAGTCAATCTGTTTTAACCCTTACAGCGCTAAGCGCGACTATATAGTCGTTTTAATTCGTTTAATTCAGTGTTATTAGGAACAAAGTGAGCGTTTAACCCTTTAACCGCCAAATTATTCAATCTGAATTTTCACCCACTTGAAATTGTGTCTCGCTGACGCGATCCACAACTTTAAGTGAGTGAAAATTATTCAGATTTGACAAAATGGAGGTCAGCTGTTTTCAAATATTTATCTTTAACATGTTTAAAAGGCGGTACTTAATGTGCTAATAAAAAAATGAAAACCTGAATATATGCGACACCGGCGGTTAAAGGGTTAAACATCAATATTTGCAATTGCTTGATCTCAAATTAAACAAATATGAGTAATTTTCAGCCACTTGAAGTTGTGTGTCGCGGTAGCGAGACACAACTTCACGGGGGTGAAAATTTAAATAAATTAACTTAGCAGGGTAAGGTTTAAAATGAATAATCGCGAGCAACAAAAAGCAAACCGTTAGTTCAACGCTGACAGATTGGAAAGCTTAGTCCAACTAACATATCCTACACCTTGGTTGGAATTGGCCAACATACAATTTCTGTTTAATGTTGCTTAAGGAAGTCACTGAAGAGATGTTACTGACTCTCTACTTCTATCTCCTCTTTTGTTATTATTCGCTACTTTGTGAGTATTATATTATGCTATAGTAAAGGTGATGATATACGTACATAAATGATTGTTTTTATACAAATCCTTATTTATAACATTTATATAATATATGAGAACCGCACAAGTCAGATGGTTTGCCTTTCAAACGTCCATGTCGCTGAAATGTGTATTGTGTCCTACTCTTAATACATTTTTTTTTCAATTCAATAAAGCAAAACGTTTTGTGCTTTTATTTGCTGTGTACTCTGAGGGTTGGCCTTTTTTTTAATTTCACACATTGGAAAAAGTGCTTAATGATCAAATAGATGATGATATTTTTGGGTAAATAAATGTTTAAGGGCAATACTAAATGTTACGCCGTCGATTATTTTTTATGTATGCACCCGAACCGAGAGAACCATAGAATACATTGCGTATTTTGACTGTCATTTTATACATTTGATATGTGCATCAGAATCGTGAAAACCCTGTAGACTCCTATATACATCATACAAACATTTACTCCATTCCATATCTGTGTGACAACAAACCATTCGGCAATTACACCAAGCAAGCATTTACATGTTGTTTTAATGTTTAAATAAAAAAAAACATTACCTATCAAAACCATCGCTCGGCGATCAAACAGTGTCTGACAGTAAGGATAGTATGGTAAGCCGTCAGCATCATAGTCGACCTGTGATGGCTTACCATTCATACCCTGGCAGTTTACTTTGGCTAACGGCCACCTCTGAGAAGCAGCACTACCACCAGGTGGCGATGAAAGCCTCCATCCATACCTGTGGCAGGCCCAATCACTCCTGACTTGTGGCAGGCGATGGATTTGACTTTTCGGCTCCACGGTTGTCAGTGTTTTAACGAGAAGTCAGTAGCTCTAAGAAATTTTGAAGTTACAAGCTACTATAGCACATAGTTTTAAAAAGGATTTGTATCACTTCCCAACACGAATAATCGCTTCGGTTTGTATGTCGAAATTTAAACATTTAAACCACATCAAACTGCTAATGTGTTTTGTGTGGCTTACTGGAATACATAACGCTTTTCAAATGTTTACCCTTTACAATGTTTTGAAAGTCCACCATCCATACATCCAAGTACTAAAGATACATCTCTGATCAGAGGTGGAAGGGTGTAATTCCGCGAAATCGGAACAAATGGGGTAGGGGGCCGCATCTTGGGAGGTCAGTTGTTGACCAATTCATTCCGATAACGGAAACGTGTCCAGGCTGTCTGGTAGATAAACACTAAACCAAGCTGATACGAGAAAATTAAACATGTTCAAGCTTTCAGCCAACGTTAGACCAACGTCTGATATCAGCTCACTGTCTCAGTAATTTCAGTACCATAGTTTGTTTCAACTCACATGAAAAGACGGATTTGTTTTTATTATGACAACAATTAAAAAAATAGCTTTTTTAATTACCGAACAGACGAAACTATAACGTTTTGATTAGAGCAAACACAATAGACAACATTAGACCTAAATTGTTTTGATTTAAAGGTCGAACGTATATTTCTTCTGTGATTAAAATGATTGAAATCATTTTTCATCTCACTGATTTATTGGGTCTAGCCAACCAACCAATCAGCAAGCTTTATAAGAAGAGCCTTTGAATTAAATAGTTTAGTTGTGTGTAAAACTATGGACCTACTGAAAACGGAGCCGACAAAGCAACAACATCAGCTGCTGGTTCAATGGAATTGCTTTAATGAAAAAATACTCACCAAGTGCCCATTTTTTTAAAACAGGGTATTTTGAAGGGTATTCCCATGAAATATTTGGTGACAATGACGTCAGCGCTGATGTTTGGGGGAAGATCCCGTGTGACGTTGACGGACACCCACAGCTTGAGTTTACCAGGTGTGCGAAGTGGGTCAGGTCGTAAGGTCACGTTGAGAACCCGCATTGGCCGCTCCTCGTGTATACCTGAGACAACAAAATATAACTAAAATTAAATTACTTACATGGTACGATATCCACAAATAAAACGATAGCTGCCGTACTAAGCAGATCAAACAACAACTCTCATAACAACACCAAAGATGACATTTTGCTCAAAACTTTTTTCTGCGTGGATCCTGAAATAATCAGCTTGTTATGAATTTATTCGACCCTGTAGTGTATCATCAGGCTAATGTTCCTGGAATAAGTATTCTACGGGAATGTTAAAACGACATGACAAAAATATTTTTTTATCTCGTTATGACGACTTATAAGTCGGTAAATCGACTACTACTAAGTCATTATAGCGCCTTATAAATCGTTAAATCGACTTAGTTTAGGTCGTCACAACGACTTAAAAGTGGTTAAATTGACTATTCTAAATCGTTATACCGACTTATAGTAAGTCGCTTTAACGAATTATAAGTCGTAATAGCGACTTAGCTTATCTCGATTTAACAACTTATAAGTCGTTATAACGAATTATAGAATATAAATATTTTGTCATATCGTTTCAACGCTTCTGTAGTATTCAGACTAAGGTCGATATGACATGGGTTTAAACAGACTAAATACAGGCCACCATGCAAAGACAAAAAACAGTAAATTCTAAGGTGAACAGTCCCCAAGTTACTGTTGTTTGCCTTTACATTACATCAGATGCTGACTAATGAAGCTAGCTCAGCGGGCACCCGGGGTGTGACGATGCTGTCACGAACATGTGGGGCGTGATGATACTGCGACCCAGCAAACGCGAGCCGTCAACCCAATTCTGGTTCAATGTTGGGCCAGCGTCGTAGACAATTGGCCAACATTAAACCAGCATTGAATCGATGACCCGTGTTTGTTGGGAACGAGTGGTGTTCATCACACTAGCTCCAGGCAGCCATCAGGCGGGACCAAGTGCCCAATTTTCTGATGTCACTCTCAACCTTCTTCACTCAAGTGGTGTAAGTTTTATTCGGTGACGTCGCCTATCTAGGCGGGGGCCTGGTGCAGTGGTTAAAGCTGCCTGCTTGGAAAGTAGGTGATCGCGGGTTCGACCCCCCACTCTGGCCTTCAAGTTTCAAAGAAACAAAATGTTTCTTCCCCGCTCACTCGTAAAGATTTAATTTTGTGGGGAGCCTCTGTGACCGAGAAGTAACATGTTCGGCCTCAAACCGCCACGCCTCGAATTTTGAATTCTGCGTCTGGAGGGCAGTGTCATCTCATTCATCTCACCATCCTCAGGAGGTTCTCCTGGCCCAGTTGAGCATATAAGGATGTGCACAAAGATGGCCTAAAACCCATTTTGATTTCATTTCATTTACGTCTCCTATCTGCACTTGAAATTCAATGGTATTTGAGTTATTGGCAGGAGAACTAACCACTGCTGTGTGGTAGGCCTACGATACAACTAACAGACTGACAGACCGTCGAACTCACTGATTAACCGACTGACCAACCGACCGACCGACCAACTGACCGACAGACCCAGCCGATCAATTAAACGACTGACCCACCAACAGACCGACTAACTGCCTCACCAACCAACACGAAAATAACACAAATACAATATGCTATCACTATACATATCGCCGTGATAAGAGCAGAGAACAGGTGCAGAGGGGAACACCTGAAGAAGAAGTGATGTTGTCAAGGTGGAACACATCATGGTGTTCAGGTCACCACCACCCGCTGGTTCTATCATCAGAAACCAACTTGTTGACCTCCAACTCTTAAATCACTAAGATCGTACGTGCCACACAAACACAGGGTGGTAGATTTTCTTGGTGTGCTCCGTTTCCAGAATGCACACCCTAAACATTATAGGTTCTATAGAATAAAACCCTTGCAAATATCCTACTTGGATTGCATGATGAAATACTGGAGCTTCTTTGCAAAGAACGCTTTGGGAAGGTTTTGCCCATTTTGTAACAAATAATTAAAATTCGACAATCCACATTAAACTAATCCACATGCAAGAGCTCAATTCTGTGATGTAAACCTACATTAAGGGACATTCATATGAGGAGAGGAAACCATTCAGATGATAAATGCTCCTTGGGGTCGGTCACAGCTGGAACAATATTCTGACGTGTAAAGGCAAACAGCAGTGACTGCTTACTTTTCAAGTGGGCAGTTACTGCTCTTTGCCTTTACACTTTAGTATTCTACACATGGGTGGTACTCATTTGTCGTGGTGCTATGGCGTCAAGGGCCTGTATGTGTCACTACACGCTGCAGGGAGTGACGTACAAGTGACAGACACAAGTGACGGCAGGACAGACAAGACAAGACACCTTATTGAGAGCACAACGAAAACAAGTGCAAAGACAGATTTCAGTGACTACTGACTTAGAAAGTAACCAGTTACTGCTGCATGTCTCTGTGGGGCTGAGCTTGCCCAGCAGACACAAGATGTTGAATCAATGTTGGTTTAACGTTGGTTTAACGTTGGACCAACGTTAAACCAACATTGATTCAACGTCTTGTGTCTGCTAGGCCTTTGTCCATGTTTGCCAGCTACAATTAGCCTGTTTTAGTCTGACCTGTCAAAATGAATGTCATTAAACGTTCAAATCCAAGGCACCCGCTGCGATTGTTATATTAAGCGTGCTAATTAGTTTGCCAATTTATAACTTGGAACGCATTATAACAATCTATCTGCCGTACTTTTTGTTGTTATAATGTATTTCCCTTCTTAATATTTGCACAGCGTTAACCAACAGTTATGACTGTATAAACTAGCGCTATTATGATACGCTAGTTTCATTTTGCAAAAATATCGCTGTAATTTTTGCGCCCAGCTCTAGTCTCAATATTGTGTCCGTCGGCACAGTTCGGCACTTTACCTGCACTTGCTTCACTTCACTCAGGTTTTTATTATAGACAGGTATGGCAATATGAATGAAAATGTCCAGAGAGTAAATGAGACTAGAGGCTCAATGTCCGTGTGAAATTAGAATGCCGCATCATTTAAAGATGTCGCGCCAATGGGATAGATTAATTATGTGCACTATCTATTTGTTCTAATTTGACATGACAGACATGGATAGACCGTGGACAATACTAATTTATTAGGTAAGTTACGAATAGATGCGTGACTGTGTGTTACGTTCATCTTGACCAAAATACTGATATCGTATTTCAAGGTTGGAGACGAGGATGCACGTGCATGGATTGTTGGCTATGGCCGGCATTGAATAGAAATTGTGGATGGAATGAGTCCTATCTTTGTCAAACTATTATCAATGAGACGCTAGTCAGAAAATAACATATCTCCCCCCTTCACAACATGTTCCGGAACATGTTGTAGAGAGTACGACGCCCACGATGGGAGTAATCAAACGCAAACAAATACAAGTAGAACCTGGCCCTGCATCCCAGTAGACACCCCAGTAAATTTTGACTCAATGTTGGGCCAGTGTTGCAAACATAGGCCAACATTGAGTCAACATTGGCTAAACGTCTCGCGTTTGCTGGGATTTATGCACGCGACGGTAACCCAATGTTATGGTACGTAATGTTGGTCCAATGTCATCACGATATGTGGCCAACATTTATAATTATCCAATATTGGTTTAACGTAAATTCTATTTCCTGCAAAAATAATAATTCTGATTTAATAAAAGACTTATTAAATGTGTGTTTTAAGTAAGTTGAATTTACATTTATATGTTCACATTATCAGCATTTTGATCAAGTGATATTAATTACCGAGCACACAATAGTGTTGAGTAATTTAAATAATACAAAGAAGTGAAAAAAAGTTTATTTGCATAATTTGAATAACAATTTAGTCCTTTTAGGTAATTGTTATTTTGGGATTGGGACATAATAATTATGTCAAAACAGTATAGGCCTGATTGATTGGGTGGCGAAAAATGTATTGTAATAATTCGCAATAAGCATTTTCCAGAATTAGGATTCGGCCTACTCTGTTGTGCAAAAGGAAGTATATGCTTGCTTTTCAAGTAAGCAGATAATGCCTTTTAGTTTTGCGGGTTAGTATTTATCATAACCGTGTGAATAACGATAACCTTCTGAAATGAGGTGTGAATAGTTCACACAAACAACTGGGTGTTACGTGCAAATAAGTTTGGCAACAACAAACATGACACAAGTCAGTTTTCTCCTGACGCACATTTACTGAGAAATAGTGATGTTTTTTAGTGGTTATGTTAAGGAGAGGGTTTCATAGAAGACCCTGTTCATAATTTGGAAGGACCAAGTAGTTGCCAAAAAGTGGTCACCAGCACCCGATCATCGCCCGCGGAGATCATTGACATTATCAACCCTTTCAGCGCGGAGACCGACAGACTCTGACGTCCAAAGACTTCAATAGACATCAGATTTTAACGTCTAAAGTTGACCCCCGCTCTTTTTTATAATGGTCGTAGACCCATAACCTGATAACATAGGTATTCAGATGAAGCGGAAAGAGCTAAGTAAGATATTTATGATGATTTCAAAAAACATTCCTTTGGTCTCCATGGTTTAAACACAAATATGTCAGCGCTGTAAGGGTTGAGCAATAAGCCTGTCACCCTTATGTAAACAAAAATACTACAATCATTGCAACAAAAGACACTGAAATAATGAAGTATCTCAGTCGATGTAATAAATAGCACAGGTGAACATATTTCGCACAATATCACAGCAAGTCTGAACGTCAAAATATACATGTAACTGTCACTCTTAAGATATATAAAGCGTGAGCTGCTTCAGACAGCATGTGACATTGTTTTAGCGTTGGGCTGACGTCATTGGACGTCAGCCCAACGCTGAAACGACGCCTTTGTAAGGCTAAGGCTGGCAGTCCATTGCTGCGGAGACAACCAGTAGTGGGTCTCTATTATTACATGGGCGACGCAGTCGCTCCATTGACCTTTTCTACTTTTTCTTTTCAATAATTCATCGAGAGTGCATCCTACACCAGAGCTGGGGTGTCTGTTCTGCCTGCATGGACACTTTAAATTTCGATGCTCTCTCAGCGAACTTTGTTCTTATAATTCTCAAAATCGCCAAAGATTGCAATAATAGCATGGGAGGTTAAAATTACAGTCAATTTAACCCAATAACTTCTATTTATCTGGAATTTTCACTCACTTGAAGTTGTGTCTCGCTGACGCGATTCACAACTTCAAGTGAGTGAAAATCATTCAGTTTTAACAAAATGGAAGTAAACGATTTCGAAATATTGCTGATTGATGTAACGTTTTAGTCACGTTTTTATCCGATTTAGACTATATACTGTAAGGGCAAACAGAGCAAAAAAATATCAACAGCGATTCAATGGCCCAAGTCTGGTATTCTTGGTCCGACCCATTTGACATCACACTTTCATATGATAGAATACTCATAATAATGATGGCGGTCATGCGATTATCTTGAACTACGGTTTGTCCGTTTCAATGCTTGCTTTTTAAACTTACAATTTGCAGTAAAGCTGTTGATTTACAAAATAAGACAAAATCGATAAAAAAAATCGTAATTAATTTTATTTAATAAAAACTAGATAATATAATGCCAAATGGGTCTCCTCTGAATCATTGTTATTGTATAGAATGATATAGAACTTCCTTTCAAACAATAATTTGTGCCAATATAATGAAAGGTGTCTTACTTTTATTTAGTTTTAATATCACTGCATAAGTTTATATTTTGTTTGTATAAACTATTTTGATTTGATTTGATCTGATTTGATTTGATTTGCTTTGATTTGATTTGAGATCCAATGATGGCGCACATATCACAGCAGACACAAGACGTTTAATCAATGATGGCTTAACGTCGGTCCAACGTCGTAACGTCAAACCAAATTGATTCAATATCTTGTGTCTGCTGCGATATCGACCAGAACATTACAGAGTCTCAACTAGCAAAGGAAGGAGATAATGAAGTAAGACATGTATAATAGGTATCAACATTTTTCCTGGCTCAATCATTGAATCACGAAAATCGAAGAATCAATTTTCTACAATTCGTAATTTTTGGCAATGATTTTAAACTAAATATTTCTTACAATGACCAACAATTATGCAAAAAAAATAATTGTGTGTTTATTGCTGTGTCTGATAGTTTGAAATAACTTAAAATATTTATCCTGGTAACAGAACTGTTAAGATATTGACACCGCGTCATATTATCTTCCACGATATCGCTCTTAACAGTGAATGTACAGTTGTACCACGTGTAAATATTTTGATTTTATTACAGATATATTTATTGGTTTGGTGTGGCCGGCATCGCATTGTATGCAACTGCCCTGATCCAAAATATAAATAATCTACATTTACGACGTTTTTCAACTGATTTCAAATCTGTATTTTTGCAATAGCTTGTGCTTAGGGTAGATGTGAGTGAGTAAATATTTTTTCGAATGACTTCACGGGTCCTTTTTCATGTTTATATCGCAGAATGCCATAGACAACACTGCACACTTAAGGCCTTTACATATGCACACATACTGCCGGACTCGAACCCAGTACCACTGAGTTTCGAGCCACAACCGAACCGAATGAGCCATCGGGGCCGGCCAGGCTAAATGTAGCATTAGCTTACTCGAGGTATCAGGATATAAGATTTCCACATTAAGTGCAAAACACACCAACGCGATGTCGCGCGCGATGCCGCTCGCGACATCGCGTTGGTGTGTTTTGCTCTTTAGAATGTTTAGGTAAACTAAACCCTTTCAGTGTAGGTGACATTTTTGCGCGCATCCAAATGTTTTATTCGCAACAAAAACATTAACTGAAATGTATGTAAATTCGCACATATGAAATAAATATGTTCAGAATCATAACAGATATAATCTTTTAATTTAAAGCATGTCTTCTAAGCATTTGCGTCAGCAATGCCAGCTTTAAATACGAAAAATGTCATTCGTGCAATGCAGCACTTGATAAGAAAGAAAAAAATAAGACAATATACGTTAGCTGTAGCATTGTTGAAATACGGAATTAAACAAAAATAGCCATGTAGAAATGCATTGTAAAATCTTACACGAATGCAATTATTTATAATAAGTGAGTTATCTGATCCCATTAAAACGAACGTTCAATGAATTTTGTAATTTCGATAACAGCACGAATATGAAAGGTGATGATAAGAAAGAAAAAAAATAAGACAATATACGTTAGCTGTAGCATTGTTGAAATACGGAATTAAACAAAAATAGCCATGTAGAAATGTATTGTGAAATCTTACGAGTGCAATTATTTATAATAAGTGAGTTATCTGATCCCATTAAAACGAACGTTCAATGAATTTTGTAATTTCGATAACAGCACGAATATGAAAGGTGATGCCGTCTAGAAGAGTTAATAGCAAAAATAAGTTGTTTCGTGGGGATGCTAAATATTTGCAGACTCAGGAAGTGCTCAAGATAAACTTGACTATTTATGTATATTTTGATGTTATCAGAACATGCCCAACGCCAGACCAATGCTGTCACTGAATTGCGTACGGTAACATTCAATTGATGTTTGATTGTTGATTCCATAGTAAACATGGTAAAGATGCTGACATTTGACAAGAATGATTACATGTACATGTATGTTGGCACGGCGTTATCAGTAATCAAGGTGTTATCAGGGCTTATACAATGTAGGCCTACCTTCCCGCTTGATTCTAACACTCGGATCATTTGGTCTGTGCAAACAGCTTATTCTAGAAACGATGAAATTGTACTAAAGACAAGCCACAATTTATCCAGTTCAGAAAGAAAAGCAGCTTTTACATGAGTTATTTACTGAAGCTGCTAAAACTAATAATTATTTACTAAATTAATAGGACAGTTCCTTCGAAAATGATATTTCTATTGAGTATTTCCCATTTCGAAAGTTAAATAAAATACAGTCATGGAAGATATATTTGAATACGGCTGTGGAAGACTACCCGTATATTTTTAATTTCTTACACGATGATAATTGCACCAGCAATGCTTCTCCCATAAGCAATTAAAATTGTAATATTACATTTTCTTCTTACGAAATTCAAGAATTAATTTTGTTCTAACAGAGAACAGAAAATCAGGCGTGACGCCTTGCGCTCCATTACACTGGGCACATAGACATGTCAGTCATGTTGTGAATAGCTTGCGGGTGGCATTTCTCCTATCATTACCAATATCTATCGAGGGGAGGTGGTCACAAACAATTCTCTCAGAAATCTGGCTGCGCTGAACAAAATGTTTATTTCCACTCGGAGTAAACATTTAGAGACGCCGTGAAATGCTTCAGTGGGGTCTTTTAAACGATCTGGTTCGACTGATCTACATGTTTGCATTGAATTTGTGGTAGCTGAACATTTTTTTAATAAATTAACTGTACATGTAAAACTATATATACTTACTACTTAAATTTCATACGTGGTGACATGATTCAAAATTAGCCCACACAACCCTAAGTATACCTTATTATATTTTATTGTATTATAATATTAGCATTATAAACATCTACAACAATTACTTTTATAGTTTTAACCTAAAACTTACTAGCTAATTTCGGTTGAAACACTCACCACAGGTAGCATGCCTTTAAACTTACACAGCACCAACCTCAACCCAGCAAACACAAAACATTTGTATAACATTTTAACAACGTTGGACCAACGTCGAAGACGTTGGGCTGACGTTATATAAATGTTATACAAATGTGTTGTGTTTACTGGGAAAGGCCTATTCTTTCGGAGACATGCATATCTTTCCATTGATTTTTTTTAGATATCCTCGAATAGAAATGTATTCATTTGAAGTTTTAGCGATACTGGAGTATATGAAACACCTGCGTAATACTCAGTCTATATAAGAGACTATGGGTCAACATTTGCCTAATGTTGGCCCAGTGTCACAGACACTGGCCAACATTAAGCAAACGTCTGATTGAAGGTCGCATCAGCTCGGTGGAGATTTCAAATTGATCACATCTTGGCAACAAATGACTACAATGGCGCCACATCACAAGCCGCCGTGAATGGAAAAGTGACTTGTATGGCAAAGCAGAGAATTCAGCCCCTGGCAAAATGGCATTATTACAATATTGGGCCAGCGAGTTCTGCAGCCGTTTACGCCCCTTGGAGACGACATTATATGTATTGTGTTTCTTAAGTATGATCTCTATTGGTATGGCAGTCAACTGTTATTAGTAGCAAAAGCTGGTGTTATTATGCTGTATATGCATGGGACGTATTTTATTCAAACATTTGAAAAAAGTTTGGTACGGAGAGACAGTAAGCCGCCTAACACAGAGACATAAAACGCACACACTCACATTAATCATAATACGTTTTGGTCGGTATTTGTGAATATACAAATCAAATTAGGAAATGTTCTGTTCATCGAGGAAAATTTTGAACTGAAATTTGTGTTACCTATCTCACCCGCCAATTCATGAGAAATGACAAATGTATGGGTAATAACTAAATGGATAAAACAGTATTAAAAATGTAATGAAAACTTAATTCTGCTATTTCTGAACTCTTACAGTTAAATCAATTGACGATTAAACCCTCGTTAATAATAACATCCTCAGTTCGAATACATATTTTGTCCACATTCACTGTCTCATTATAGTGTTCATTAACCCTTTCAGCACGGGGCCGTCTTTATACGTCAGAATCTGACGTCTATAAAGACGGTCCCCGTGCTGAAATAATTAAACTAATAATAATGACCGTTGACACGTAACATAGGTTTTGAAATGAAGCTGAAAGAGCTAACTAAGACATTTATGATGATTTGCATTTAAAAAAAACCTTTGGTCGCTATGGTTTATACAAAATATTTCAGCATTGCAAAGGTTAAACCTTTCTTTACTGAGCTGATATTGACAGTGTGAGGTACAGTTTCGAATCAACTGCTAAACTACTAGACATCGGCCTATGCGGTTTCTTATTGTATGTTTTGATTGGACTTCTCTCTTGGAATGTTCATAAATTCCACTACGCATCAGTTAATTGTGTACTTTTTGTTTCGACTATACCAACTTTCACTTGAATATTGACAGTCAAGTCAGTGGTTTGCCATAGAATTCCACGGAAACACTCTCTTTCCCCTACAGAATGGACTGACATCTACATCCCTGTAAACATTAGACACCCAATTATGTTTTAATGTTGGGCCAACGTCTGTGACCATGGCATAACATTAAAACAACATCCGGACACAATTTCGTCTTCGGTACCTGGTATATACTGAATTGTAAACCCGCACAAATATGTACCTAACGTTACCAGATGCGTGAGTGGCACCACTCACCGGTTCATTCAGTACAGCCTTGGTGCTCTATTTCCAGTGCATTTATTATTGTCAACAACTGTTGCTGTATACCACAATAAAAACAAAATTACATTTTATTTTTAAAACATTTTTTTCCCCATTTCCCCATTGTAACATTGTAATATTTAATACTTAACAGATTTGTAACAGGTCGTGTAGAGTTATTGCACATAGTTATTGTAATTCAGTAATATTACAATTCTCACTGCAATTAACTTGATCGTCTTGTACATGAATTACGTGAAAAAACGTGATGGAAAATGAGACATATATGGATTTGGTTTCAGGCGGGTAGTTTTATTATCTTGATGTATTGATCACACCCATCAAATTAAGAGATAATCAAATAGGGAAATATATAGAAAATGTATTAATAATTTTATGAAATTCATTAAATATTATACTATATAACCACGATAACCCGTTTTTCTTCAAGTTAAACACCAATTGTTCAATATTGGCGCATCGTTTTGTATGAGAGCGAATTGAACGCAGATTTGCCGCATGTGACTGACGAGTGGCAGACTGAGGTTCGAGCCCTTTAAACCAAAGACGACCAACTCTGACGAGAACAATTAACTCCTGACGCTTAACCAATTCCGGGTTAATGCTGGGTCAGCGTGCTGGCCCAACATTAACCCAGAATTGGTCAAACGTCTGGTGTTTGTTGAAAACCAGCTGAACAGTCAATTATTATTCTTGTTTGAATAAACGCGTTATTTTGATCATGCTGCGCTGCACGGTCTCCACCAGCGTAAATGCTGACCTCGGATGTCTATAATAATTTCAAATTGGAGCAATAGAGAGAGAGAGTAAAGCATATTGCTAATCATAAGATTTTCCAGCTGTATGGCACATTCCATCGGTTATTTCCTGCTGATGGATTCCACACCTGGTGCTAAAGCTATGTAGAATACAAATACTCAAAGGAGACGCCAAATGAAGTGTACGTATCCGGTTTTCGTTATTGTCTTTAAGGTACGGCTAGACCAATAATAATTAGAATCGAATTTGAATGCCTCAGAAGTTGGTGCGACGTTGGATGAATACTCGCCTACCGCGTGTGAGTGCAGGAACATCTCACGGAGCCTCTCGAGGTGTTACAGGTAGGTGGTTACATGGTAATGGCGCCAGGGTCAGGCGCCAGGGATCGTGGTGTCCTGATCGGGATCTGGGTGGTCCGTGTTGGCGCACGTGTTTCCTGCCACGGGACATTGTATGACACGCCGCAGCTCCCGATTCAGAACGTCGGCCGAACACTCCGGGTGCGAGGCCGTCCGATGTATGCAGTCTGTAAATGTTTCGTTCTGTGCCCCCAGATCACCAAACGTAAGCGGAATGCAACCACACACCATGGGATTGTCACTTCAGCCCCGCAAAAGCAAAGAGCAGTAACGGCTTACTTTAAAAGTAAGCAGTTACTGCTGTTTGTTTAAATATCAGAATGAAAATCAAGCAGTTAACCAATCAGTCAATACAAAATGTTCGGACATAAACAGGCAAAAAACAAACAAAAATATAATTTAACTGAAATAGGATGTTCTTGAAACTTCTTATTTTCTTACTACACATTGAGACGCATTTGCAATGCATTTGCAATTTGTAATAAAATGCTATGAATTGTCCTGTTGATATGAAGAGATTGGAACGCATGTTCCTGCGCGTACGTTGAGATTCGGGGATATGTGTCTGCTTAATGAACCATCCAGTGGCTGCAACGTTTTGGAAGAAGAAGCTTTAGTAAAGCTGCTCCAGTAATGTGGAACAGACAATTTACGTAAGTCACAAAATTTGGCTACATTCAAAGTTAATTTTAAAACACACCTCTTTAAATAAAAAATTATCATTTAAGTGAGACAAAGACTACTTTTGGACAACCATGTCAAAAATAAGAAATACGGGAATTTCGTCTCTATATCTAGCCTAACTGGTAAATGCGCAGCACAAAAATTTAAAAACTTGTGCAGTTCTAGTCTATAGACATCTTTACACCATATAGTCATATTAAGAAGCCAAAATAAAATCACCGATTTTTTTATTTTAGCCTGGGCTAGTCCCTTTAATTCATCAAACCCCTGAAATTCCTTCCACTCTGTAAGATATGAGAGGAAGCCTGGGTGAGTAAGGCTCATGGGCCGATCCCACTAGGAATCTTAAAAATAAGATTATCTCAACTTTCTCTTATTTCCATTAGAAAAGTTAATCTAAAGTTAAATCTTAACTTTTCTAATGAAAATAAGACAAAGTTAAGATAATCCTAATTTTAAGATTATTTGTGGGATGGGTCGGATGTTTGTCAGCGTAGTTGTGCAGATACAGTGCTCCAAACTGTTCAATGATCTGGAGTGTGCAGTGTTGTCTAAGGTACTGTGCATAGTGCATGTATACCAAGAACCCATACGATATTGAATGGAGCATGGTTAAAGCTGCCTGCTTGGAAAGTCGAAGATCGCGGGTTCGACCCGTGCTCTGGCATTCAAGTTTCAAAGAAACAGAATGGTTCTTCCCTGCTCACTCGTAAAGATTCAATATTGTGGGGAGCCTCCGTGACTGAGAAGTAGCGAGCTCGGCCTCAGACTGCCAGGGTTCGAATCTCGAATCAGTGTCATCTCATTCATCTCACCATCATCAGGAGGTTCTCCTGGCCCAGCTTAGTCTATATGTACACAAAGGTGGCCTAAAACCCCATTCATGTCATTTCATTTCATTTTGAATAGAGCATTGTCCTGGCTTCGAACTCTCCCACGTCGCGATATTGCCACATTTCGCGGCAAGCAATGTAAGGCATAGTTCACTCATTCAGCGACGTAGTCATTCCTGGCATAGCTGTCATATACCAGGTGACACAGGGTATAGTACATGCACTAACCAGCGATCACCCAATGCCGGGGCAGCATCCAGCAGTCGCTGTGCCACTACGTCGAGCTAGGAATTACCCCTTAGAACACTGAGATATTCAATTTAAATTTTCAGTCACTTGACGTTGTGTCTCGCTACCGCGATCCACAACTTCAAGTGACTGAAAATTTATGCTTTTTGTGAAATTTAAGTCCCAATATATATCAGTGTTTCAAGATTGCAGGCATATTTTACTGTGAACAGCTCGTTATCAGGGGTTATACAGGTGCTAATTAAAACACAGAATGGCTACTGCAGTCGACATCAGTGCTCAAAGGGTTTAGGTAGAACCCTCGCACCACCTGGGGTAGGTGACACGTGTTTCCTTCTGGAGGACAAAGCAGATCCTTCTCTCGGATAGAGACCACACCACAATGACGTGCCATCGAGTATTGTCACACCAAGAAATACTGACGCAATTCGCGGTGTGCACTGTGGTGGGTGAAGATTACAATGATAAATTCAGGCTTGAATTTTAAGGTCAATTGTTAGGCTTCATGTTTCTTTAATGTTGTGCCAGAGTCTCTAATATTGAGCCAGCATTACGTGGTGGCGGCAACATCTATTGTTAGAAGGATATATATTAATTTTGATAATCTTATACATGTAGTCTGCAGACGTCAGACTCTGACGTCTAAAGTCGATCCCCGCACTGCAATAATTAAAACAATATAATGGCTGTAGACCCATAACATAGGTATTCAAATGAAGCAGATATAGCATACTAAAACATTTATGAAAAAAACTTTAGTCTCGATGATTTATATAAAATATTCCAGCGTTGTAAAGGTTAAGCTCTGCAGAAAGGTATACTATACAGTCCTTATCAAATAAATGATTGACCCTTACCAATAGTCTTTATATTAATTTGGCGCCTGCTTGATATTCCATACATATACCACGGCCCTAGTATGACAAGGGTGAATACTCGGCCTATTATGACGCTACTCTGTAAGAGGATTGTTGATGGAGAACTCCCAGGAAGAATAGCTTGTCAGATTAACAGACAAATGACAGTAACTGCTCACTTCACAAGTAAGCAGTTATTGCTGTTTGACTTCACATGACAGAATACCTATGCGGTGTGTCACACACACCTGTGTGGTAAACACTGGTAAACATATTATAATACTGTTAACTTATTTGAATAGCTTCATTCAAATTCATGGATGTCGCACTCCGATAGAAAGGTTGTTATTGAAGCATTTAGCACCAGGCTATTATTTACTGAACGCTTGGAGCACTGAGCTGTCATTTGCGAATGTTTTGTCATCATTTGAAATGTCACTTACAATGATAACACATACCATCAATTAAAAATATATGTAACAATACCGTATTATACTCGGCATTCGTACTGAAAAGGTTATATTTATGTCAACATACATCGATATCGTTGTTACTGTTGCTTATATCTGAAACACCTCAGGGTCCCGGTTTGGATCTCTGAACCGGCGATCTAAGACTGATGGGTTTTCATTAACTTACCCTATCATTATTCCACTAAAAGTGACTCAGCCCACTTCAGTCGACAAATGAATGAAAGAATGAATGAATGAATGAATGAATGAATGAATGAATGAATGAATGAATGAATGAATGAATGAATGAATGAATGAATGAATGAATGAAGGAATAAATAAATAAATGAATAAATAAATGAATGAATGAATGAATGAATGAATGAATGAATGAATGAATGAATGAATGAATGAATGAATGAATGAATGAATGAATGAATGAATGAATGAATGAATGAATGAATGAATGAATGAATGAAGGAATGAATGAATGAATGAATGAATGAATGAATGAATGAATGAATGAATGAATGAATGAATGAATGAATGAATGAATGAATGAATGAATGAATGAATGAATGAATGAATGAATGAATGAATGAATGAATGAATGAATGAATGAATGAATGAATGAATGAATGAATGAATGAATGAATGAATGAATGAATGAATGAATGAATGAATAAATGAATGAATGAATGAATGAATAAAATAATGAATGAATGAATGAATGAATGAATGAATGAATGAATGAATGAATGAATGAATGAATGAATGAATGAATGAATGAATGAATGAATGAATGAATGAATGAATGAATGAATGAATGAATGAATGAATGAATGAATGAATGAATGAATGAATGAATGAATAAACGAATGAACGAATGAATGAATGAATGAATGAATGAATGAATGAATGAATGAATGAATGCATGAATGAATAAATGAATGAATGAATGAATGAATGAATGAATGAATGAATAATTGAATGAATGAATTCAATGAATGAATGAGGTTTTATGTCGGTTTTGTACACATATATATTATGAATCAGATGACACTGTGCTTGAGACAAAAGATGCAAAACGCAAAATCTGGCGGTTTAAGGTCGAGCACGCTACCTGTCTCCCCACAATATCGACTGAATGTTGTGATGCAGGCCACGTGTCGTGGTGGCGTGGTGGCCTTGTTGACAACTACTCTACACCTGTTTCCGCCGTGGTATCTCGCTGCTAAACGGGATTGTTATACCACATGTGAATGTATGTACACAAAAAAGCGACATGTTATATTTTTCTTATCTACATCGTCTGGACAGGTGCCTTCCCGCAACGCAGCGCTGGGACGATGCTGGCCCGATGTATACGACATCTACCTAACATTAACCCAACGCTGGGCATAGCAGCCTACATAAACTAATCCACCAGAACAGCGTGTGGTAACATTGTGAACAAAACAATCATATTAACTCTCCCAGCAAGCACGATACATCTACCCAATGTTTGAGCAATGTTGGGCCAACGTCGTAGACGGTGGGCCAACATTGCTACCCGTCGTTTACCCAACATTAATACCCGTCGTTTTTCCCGTCCACAACTGATGTTGTTTTCCTGAACTAAATAAATCGCGAGCCTATATGTTTTATTGGACAAAACCCACTATACTTATTATATATGGTTTTTAGCACGAAGTTGAAACTTCCCATGCGCATCAACAAAAGTGTAACTTTTATTGCTATAATACTTTAACAATCAAATGTAAAATTCACCAACTGTGTAACCCTTGGAGCGCTGAATTATTTTTGTATGAACGATGGGGACTAAAGGTTTTTTTCAATTTGAACCCATCATAGATGTCTTAGTCCGCTCTTTCTGTCTCATTTGAATACATATGTTATGGTTCTATTGCTATTATAAATATGTTTACTCTTAAAGTGCGGGGATCGACTTGAGACGTCGATTCTGACGTCTCAAGTCGATCCCCGTGCTGTGAGGGTCAATGTACCAGACAAGATCAAGCTGAGAGACAACCAACCAATTGTAAAAACGCCCTGCTGACAATTTGGCTATTATAATTTGGTTTTGTTTAGGAACTACTATATACTGCCATACAATGTATGTTTGCCTTTGTATGTTTGCTTCTTTGTATAAACGTTTCCCAAATATAATATAATAACTGAAGAAAAGATTATTTAAATTACCTTTCTCCACATACAGGCTAAACTAGAGCGCGATAACCTCTTGATAATATTGTGAAATGTTAGACAGATGATACTGCAGACCTCCAGACACAGCTATGAATCGAACCTCAATCTGACGCCATTTATTTAGAGTCTCAATGTAATCTGATAATTTTCTATACCGGCAAACACAAGGAATTGAACCAAAGTTGTTAAAAATGTTTACCACCATCTGCGATAATGGACATTAAAATAAGATTCTATCGGCTTCTCTCGTTTGTTGTATATACTGAGTTAACGCACGCCCCACTGGTCAATGTTGAATAACATGGATTTTCCAATTTCCAACATCAATGATCACTTGATTTGCAACCTTGGAGCTATAGGCACTTGTATATGTAACGTTGGCATCTCACCAAAAGTATATCTTATAGTGATCAGTTTGGTAGATAAGATGTTAAGATAATTTTGCATACTTCACCACTATCTTCAAATGCACGTGAATTAACCCTTTAACCGCCGGTACCGCATATATTCGAGTTTTCATTTTTATTAGCACATTAAGTACCATCTTTGAAACATGTTAAAAATAAAATGTGACATCAATCAGCAATATTTGAAAACAGTCGACCTCCATTTTGTCAAATCTGAATAATTTTCAATCACTTGAAATTGTGGATCGCGTCAGCGAGACACAACTTCAAGTGGATGAAAATCCAGATTGAATAATTTGGCGGTTAAAGAGTTAATTCTTAAAGCGCTACAGTATACAATTTAAATTTTTACCCATTTGAAGCTGTGACTCGCTGCCGCGAGTCACAGCTTCAAATGGGTAAAAATTGCTTACACGTGCACGATTTGAGTCAAAACATATGCTTATCTAGTAAGGTAAATGATAATTTCTCCTTCCAATTTTCTTCCTTGGAGGACAAATATAAAGTATGAAAACGGCTATAGATTTGATTAGCACTTCAAGGGTTAACCCTTACAACGCTTAAATAGCTCTGTATAAACCATGGAGACCAAAGGGTTTTTTCAATTTGAAATCTTCTTAAATGTCTTAGTTATTTCTTTCCGCTTCATTTGAATACCTATGATATTGGTATCCTGTGGCCATTACAAATATGTAACACTTTCAGTCCGGGGGTCGACTTTACACGTCAGAATCTGACCTATAATAGTAGACGCCAGATTCTGAGGTCTAAAGTCGGTCCCCGCACTGAAAGGGTTAAATTCTTATCTCTAACTTTTTCAATAAGATGAGGAACGCAGGGCAGGATTCTGAGAACAGAAAAAAACCTAGCTTTGGCGTGACAGAGAGTAGCGTTACCCACTATACCGGGGTATCCGCTCTGACAGCTTTTAAACCTTACACCGCTAAA
>OZ024913.1:41321538-41326538 GCA_964017125.1 Flabesymbios commensalis | reverse complement strand
AGGAACGAACGAACGAACGAACGAGCGAACGAATGAACAAACAAAGAATAAATGAATGATTAAAAGAACAAACGGGGTTTTAGGCTACCGTTGTGTTATATAGGCTAAACTGGCTCAGAAAAACCGCCGGTGGGTGGTTAGGTGAATCAGATGACACTGTCATCAAGACACATGATTCAAAATTCGAGCCTTGGGTATCCAACGCCGAGTAACTAAGTCACAGAGGCTCTCCACAGTACTGAATCTTTACGAGTGAAGAAAACATTGTATTTCGTTAAAACCTGAATAGACACCACCATGTAACCACTACACCAGGGCCCGAGCCAAATATAGGAGAGCAGAGTCACGGACACAACCATGTAACCACTAAACCAGAGCACCGGGCCAAAATAGGGCAGAGCCACAGATACCACCATGTAACCACTACACAAGAGCCCCGGGCCAAATATAGGAGGGCAGAGCCACGGAGACCACCATGTAACCACTACACCAGAGCCCCAGGCAAATATAGGAGGGCAGAGCCACGAACACCACCATGTAACCACTACTCCAGAGCCCCGGGTCAATATAGGAGGGCAGAGCCAAGGACACCACCAAGTAACCACTACACCAGAGCCCCGGGCCAATACAGGAGGGTAGAGCCACGGTTACCATCATGTAACCACTACACCAGAGCCCCGGGCCAATATAGAAGGGCAGAGCCACGGAAAAACCATGTAACCCATACTACACTACAAACCCATGTCAATATAGGAGGTTAGAGCCACGGACACCACCATGTAACCACTACACCAGAGCCCCGGGCCAATATAGGACGGCAGAGCCACGGACAGCCCCATACAACCACTACTCTACAAACCCAGACCAATATAGGAGGGCAGAGCCACGGACACCACCATTTAACCACTACGCCAGAGCCCCGAGCCAATATAGGAGGGCAGAGCCACGGACACCACCATGTAACCACTACACTACAAACCCAGGCCAACATAGGAGGGCAGAGCCACCGACACCAGCATGTAACCACTAAATCAGAGCCCCGGGCCAATATAGGAGGGCAGAGCCACGGACACCACCATGTAACCACTACACCAGAGCCCGGGCTAATATAGGATTGCAGAGCCACGGACACCACCATGTAACCACTACACCAGAGCCCCGGGCCAACATAGGAGGGCAGAGCCGCGGACACCACCATGTAACCACTACACAACAAACCCAGGCCAACATAGGAGGGCAGAGCCACGGACACCACTATGTAACCACTAAATCAGAGCCCCGGGCCAAAATAAGAAGGCAGAGCCACGGACACCACCATGTAACCACTAAATCAGAGCCCCGGGCCAATATAGGAAGGCAGAGCCACGGACACCATCATGTAACCACTACACCAGAGCCCGGGCCAATACAGGATGGCGGAGCAACGGACACCACCATGTAACCACTACACCAGAGCCCCCGGTCAAAATAGGATGGCAGAGCCACGGACACCATCATGTAACCACTACACCAGAGCCCGGGCCAATACAGGATGGCGGAGCAACGGACACCACCATGTAACCGCTACACCAGAGCCCCCGGTCAAAATAGGAGGGCAGAGCCACGGACACCACAATGTAACCACTACACCAGAGCCCGGGCCAATATAGGAAGGCAGAGCCACGGACACCACGATGTAACCACTACACCAGAGCCCAGGCCAATATAGGAAGGCAGAGCCACGGACACCACCATGTAACCACTAAACCAGAGCCCCGGGTCAATATAGGAGAGCAGAGCCACATACACCACCATGTAACCACTACACCAGAGCCCCGGGTCAATATAGGAGGGCAGAGCCACGGACACCATCATGTAGCAACTACACTACAAACCCAGGCCAATATAGGAGGACAGAGCCACGGACACCACAATGTAACCACTACACCAGAGCCCGGGCCAATATAGGAGGGCAGAGCCACGGACACCATCATGTAGCAACTACACTACACACCCAGGCCAATATAGGAGGACAGAGCCACGGACACCACAATGTAACCACTACACTAGAGCCCGGGCCAATATAGGAAGACAGAGCCACATACACCACCATGTAACCACTACATCAGAGCCCCGGGCCAATATAGGAGGGCAGAGCCACGGACACCACCATGTAACCACTAAACCAGAGCCCCGGGCCAATATAGGAGGGCAGAGCCACGGACACCACCATGTGACCACTACACTACAAACCCAGGTTAATATAGGAGGGCAGAACCACGGACACCACCATGTGACCACTACACTACAAACCCAGGCCAATATAGGAGGACAGAGCCACGGACACTAGCATGCAATGCTAGACAAAAATGAAGCATTTGAAAATTCATTTGAAGTTGGAAATGGCATTTTAACTTGAAGTGAGTGAAATGTGTATAATTTAACGCTTAAATGTTTAGCATCTAGAAAATAAGAATAGCTCACAACATCCTCCCACGTATGCTAGCAACAACTGATAGTTTTATTTGTACATTATTTCTATAAAATACTAAATTAGACATACTTTGCATGGTTTCCAAAAATGATGGACACACACAATCATGCAATATCATCACTATTTCATTAATGTAAATATACCCACCCTTATTTTATTTCAGTCGTCATCAGCATTATTACATAGATGATTCCGGGTAATTTATCATATTAATAATATGTTTGTCTTTTATATCAATGAAAATTTATTTTAATAGTAATTTAAATACTCGTCTTTAACACAAACAGTCAATTATTGTGTCGTCTCGTCTGTATTTCGCACATTTCCCGTCGTCAAGTGTAAATACCACTGCTACATCATGTCAATTCAAATGAAAGAGAAAAATACATTCAGTGCACACCTGCCCAGCGCAGCCTTTGATCTGTCGGTCTTTTGAAGTACTGACTGACAGTGAGTACTGTACGGACCTGAGATCAAAAGGTGCCATTATGATACACAAACCCTTTGGTCGTTAACGGGATCGATTAGTCAAATGCCATCATACACCAATATAAAACATGGGAAATGTGATTATTCATTGACTCTGATGGACCACACATGGTGGTAAGTGTTGTTGCCAATATATTAGGGACTCTTAGTCATAGAAGTTCATATAATGGCATAACGCACGAGTAAATTAGATTCATACGTAAATTTACAAAAGGAATTTCAAATAAATAATTGATACTTTTCACACACACGGTAAATTAACTCCTCCCGAATGACACGAAGATTGCACTGCACGAAATAAACATAATGTGATAATCGCTCTCAATTGACTGCTTGCACGAGTTTGCGCGTGAACAGTTTGTCTGATTAAAACAGTTCGGCGTTGCTCACTGTGTGGCGTGTTGTCATTGAACAGTGTGTAACAGTTGTCTGATTAAAACAGTTCGGCGTTGCTCACTGTGTGGCGTGTTGTTATTGAGAAAGGTGTATACATTGGTATTTTTATTCATTTGATGTTGGAAATTGTTTCGGCAATTCCCAGCTTCAAATTCACAACCAACCTAATTCAAAGCTAAATATGTAGCATTCATTCTGAAAGAATTGGATATTTTAATTGATAATCATACATACACTTTTGCAAATTCCTGAATAAAAAAGTATTAAAGTGTATTTCATGTAGATTGGTATTACCTTTGTGTGATATAGCATGCTAATGAAATTATGAAGCTAATAGCTGCTAGGGTGAGGATTTTGCACGATACAAATTTATGGATATAGCGTTAAATTACATTATTATTTTTAAGACAATATAAGGCTGCTTTAATTGTAAAACGTGTGTTTTCCGCTTACCACAGTCTCTAAAGATGAACTGTTGTTTTCGTCTTCGACTTGACGATGACGCATGTGTTCTGAACAGCTGTAAGATGAGGAGAGTCAATAGAGAGAGCATGGTACTAGTCCTCACCCACATGGTGGAGGTGCTGGTGGTGGTACAGTTCTTGGAAGTGGGCGTCCGCCTAGAGGACGCGGAGCAAGTGATGCTTGTAAGTCCCAGAAGAGCCAGGAAGTATCAGCTGAGCCTACTGACGATCCCGGTGACTGCTTGAACAGGAAGCAAGGTAAATGTCCAAGTCACTGGAGACCTACTGGGTGACATAGCGGCATTGGACAACGCCGATGGGCAACGCTTGTCGATGATAAATAAGCTGAACTTCTAACACCACCAATGAGAAGACATGTGTTTGTAAGACTTGGAGCTGTTACTATCAGTTGATGGCTGAAGACAATTGCTGTGCAGAGATGGCAGAAGTTGACCACAGGCGTGCTTACATAGACGGGCTAAGTGGCGGCGCACATTGTGGCAGGACTGATCGCTCGGGCTGCCCTGGCTCCAGTTATAAACCTTTAATCCGTGTGCGGCCAATAATCCGGTTAATTGTGGGGCGTTTGGTCTAGTGGTCGCTGTGTCAAGTTCCTACTCAGTAAGCGGCCCAGCAGCAGCAGCAGTATCCGCATCAGCAGCCAGCTGTTGAGTGGACGACGGGTGGGCCCCACGGTAGATAGTTGGGACCACCCAAGAGGCGTGCTGTCTGTGTGGCCGCTCAGCTATGCCGGTCTGCCAGCCCCCGCTTGTCAGCTGGGGAATCATCAGCCACGACCAGGTAGATAGAGCTAGGTAACACAAGGCACAGTGATGGGCCTGTACTGGGTCAACAACATCAACACTGGCCCAGCACAGGGCCATCACTATTCAAATGTAACGTGTCAGCTGGGACCCCGCTGTCAAAACACAGTATCTGATCACGCAGCAAACACCGTGATGTGTGAGATGAGAACACGGTAAATGTGGGCAGTAAACACGGATATAAGTATAAAGCTATAGATGCGCAGGAAATGAAATTACATACTATTTAAGGATATTAAAAGAGTATCAGGATATTTTCAAATTCAAGATAAGAATGGCGTTAATATTTATTATTATTAAAGATAATTCAAATGATTCCCTTTGATGTTACACAATCGGTGTCATGTATAGGGG
>OZ024913.1:41306538-41314038 GCA_964017125.1 Flabesymbios commensalis | reverse complement strand
TGAGTGAGTGAGTGAGTGAGTGAGTGAGTGAGTGAGTGAGTGAGTGGGTGAGTGAGTGAGTGAGTGAGTGAGTGAGTGAGTGAGTGAGTGAGTGAGTGAGTGAGTGAGTGAGTGAGTGAGTGAGTGAGTGAGTGAGTGAGTGAGTGAGTGAGTGAGTGAGTGAGTGAGTGAGTGAGTGAGTGAGTGAGTGAGTGAGTGAGTGAGTGAGTGAGTGAGTGAGTGAGTGAGTGAGTGAGTGAGTGAGTGAGTGAGTGAGTGAGTGAGTGAGTGAGTGAGTGAGTGAGTGAGTGAGTGAGTGAGTGAGTGAGTGAGTGAGTGAGTGAGTGAGTGAGTGAGTGAGTGAGTGAGTGAGTGAGTGAGTGAGTGAGTGAGTGAGTGAGTGAGTGAGTGAGTGAGTGAGTGAGTGAGTGAGTGAGTGAGTGAGTGAGTGAGTGAGTGAGTGAGTGAGTGAGTGAGTGAGTGAGTGAGTGAGTGAGTGAGTGAGTGAGTGAGTGAGTGAGTGAGTGAGTGAGTGAGTGAGTGAGTGAGTGAGTGAGTGAGTGAGTGAGTGAGTGAGTGAGTGAGTGAGTGAGTGAGTGAGTGAGTGAGTGAGTGAGTGAGTGAGTGAGTGAGTGAGTGAGTGAGTGAGTGAGTGAGTGAGTGAGTGAGTGAGTGAGTGAGTGAGTGAGTGAGTGAGTGAGTGAGTGAGTGAGTGAGTGAGTGAGTGAGTGAGTGAGTGAGTGAGTGAGTGAGTGAGTGAGTGAGTGAGTGAGTGAGTGAGTGAGTGAGTGAGTGAGTGAGTGAGTGAGTGAGTGAGTGAGTGAGTGAGTGAGTGAGTGAGTGAGTGAGTGAGTGAGTGAGTGAGTGAGTGAGTGAGTGCCCTATTTAACATATATATTTATGGTATACAATATTGCATACTACTTTGAACAGTCTGGAGCACTGTATTATGCACATCGGCGATGCCAGCGGTGATTCCACATCGGTATAAGTACTCCCAAACCAAGAGAACTTAACTGAGCCTAATGTTTCTCTGTGGTAGATTTAGATAGACGTATCTGCACAGTACGTCCTTTTAATCTCATGGAGGTATATTTTCATGGCGCTCCGTTCTACTCAGCTCCGATATGCTCTGCTCTACTCTGCTTTTCTCTAATTGGCTCCGTTCTACTTTACAATTGTCTCTACTCTGATCTGATCTGATCTGATCTGATCTGATCTGATCTGATCTTTTTTTCCAAACAGGCCGATTTTACTGTTTACATCCACACTCTTGTTAATTTCAGAATATATGTAGGTAGATTTTTAAAATAGGCCTATACAAATTTACAACTTGAAATTGATAACAAAAAGAGCATCAAACAAAGCGCCTCTCGCGTATTTTAACCCTTAAAGCGCTGAATTATTGTTGTTTAAACCATGGAGACTAAAGGGTTTTTTTCAATTTGAGATCATCATAAATATCCATTTCAACTCAAACAAATAATACAAATTATCCATTTGAATGCAAACAAATAATAAAAACTACCATTTCAATGCAAACAAATAATAGAAATCATCCACTTCAATGCAAACAAATAATAAAAATTACCATTTTAATGCAAACAAATAATACAAGTTATCCATTTCAATGCAAACAAATAATAAAAATTACCACTTCAATGCAAGCAAATAATACAAATTATCCATTTCAATGCAAACAAATAATAAAAATTACAATTTCTATGCAAACAAATAATAACAATCACCATTTCAATGCAAACGAATAATAAAAATTACCATTTCTATTACTATTGCAATGCCAACTTCAACGCTTTGTTAATAAAAAACAATAATTGTACTGAATATCATGGCTATGCTTACTCTTGATGAGAATAATTTCTTGGTCCTATTTTAATACCTGCAACGTGTTTGTCTGCATTGGCCATTGGCAGAAAGAGACATTCCCCAGTGTTGACTGAATGTTGATTCTGCGCCTGAGACGTTGGGTCAGCTTTGACCTGATGCTTGTCTGGTTTCTCTTGCTGCCCGGAGCCATATCTGATTGCCTGCTGTAAGGAATGGATTTCACGTCATGGCATTTACAAGAGGAATCGAACCGAATACATCTACTATTGAATATATGGTTATTTTTGGTGTGCGGCAATGGCAAAGACATCAAAGGAAGAACAGCCTAAATATGGCACTGCACAATAAGAGTGCGTCCAATCTTAGCCTAGCAAACGGGTCGGCCATATGTTGTTTTAATATTATGCCATCGTCTGCGACGCTGGCCCAACATTTAACCAACATAGGCTAAACGTGCGGTGTTACCTGACAGATATTCTCCAGTGCAGCTGCTGATAAAACCCTGCAGTTGGCCGTATTAGAATGGAACAATTAGACAGCGGCTGCTATTTGTGGGCTGACGAACATTACTTTCGATTAAAGTAAAGATCAGCGAAGAAGATCAAAGGTGCCCATTAGCAGCCTACATGTAAACTGTGACTGTCCACCCACGCTTAAAACACCACCATTTATATTCAGCTCAAGTACAATCTTATCTGTTCTTTGAGGTGATGTGATGTTCTAGACATTGGAAGTATAAGTCTTGAAAAATATATACACGGTATATTTATCACAGAGATGATATAGTATTATTGCATGTAATTCGCGCTTCATTGTCCACAAACACAAAATAATAAATTTATTGACCAATAAACTTGTAAAATAAAATTCGACCGCGCTGCAAAACATGGTACAAGTCAAATTATGCCTTACTTTATAATGTATTATCACTATAAACTAATTTGTTGATAACCGTAAATAATACAGGCACATAGGCGTTTTCGTGAGACTGCTCTATTAATGTCTCCGTCACCACCCTGTCACATTTAAATAGAGAATGAAAACTAGTTTCCATTGAGCATATACTTGGAAGATAATGTTTAGGCATGCATTTTTTGTAATACTAGTTGCTACATTGATTTGGATATTTATATTATATTTATCTATTCAGGTACGACGTTGTGAAGTACAGTAAAAAAAAAAAAAAAAAAATTCACTTAAAGCAGCCCCTTGGGATGACATCAATTTTCGTTTTTAGTTCCGTACTGAAGTAGTGTATCCCACGGATCATGTTTTTATTTTTTTCAGAATTTTTATATTTTTACAAATATTTTTAATCAACATTTCTATGAAACCAGAAAAAACCTAAACAAACTATCTGTATACCTGAAGGACGATTGAATGTTTTCACAGCATTGGGCCACATGCTGATGGCATCGGCCCAGCGTTGGGTAGACAATCAGTGCTGCAGGTGTGTCCTCTCGTGTCCTGACTATGAGACACCAATTAGCGGGGAATGGTTTGATCTTACCGTCTGATGCGACGGTACATAGCAATATACGACCTGGAAATACAACTATTTCACTCTTTTTCAGTGCTTTAAAATTGTTTCTTGACTTTTTCGTATTTTCAGTTAATATCAGTAGGCTATATAGCCTCATATAAATTAAATTTTCACAATTGACAACATTGAAAATGTCTCATCCCAGGGGGTCCCTTTAAGGATTGAAGAGTCTGCCTCTTTACCAAGTGAGAGATACGACCTTTCAACCTTCAGGAGACTGAACAACACATCATCAAAGATATTGGATATATGTTAATGTAGAAACACAATTTAAAATTAGGAAACTATAACACATAAAATTAACTACTAAGCTAATTCACGTTTCAATGATGTATAAAGTTTATATTTATCACTCATTCCTCACTGCCATGGTCAGGATGTCAAATAAACTATATAACGCTATAATCAACTTTAGTCAACCGATGTATACAATTCCATCAATATGCGGTATTTGCGAAATTATGAGGTCGAAGTCGTTCCTGCAGCAAAAACAGAAAGTGTAGAATTAGATCCTTTGGCTAATTTTAGAATCCGCCCCAATGATAAATGCCCCCATGCACCCGTCCCTCTCATTCTTGCCGTGGTATGCGGGCATCATTGTACACTGATTGCTTGTTGGGACACAAACGCCGCTAAGACACGCTAAACGCCCACAGCCACTGTCAGGAAACTATGTAAGGAATGGCATGTTATTCTGATCCAGAACTGGCACGGCGCGACGCATCTCTATCTCTGTGGAAACGTGAGACCTCGCCGCAACGCTGGCTCAGTGCTGGGCCTGGCCCAGTACTGAGACGACGTTTCGCTGGTGTCTGCGTAAACTGTTTAGATGCTATCGTTCTTGGACTGACACATTCCTCCAAGAGGTTTGTCTGAAAACGTCAGGTGCGATTTTGTCAACATTTCAACACGGAAATACGTCTGGATATTTCAAGGGACCACGCCGCACCAGCCATCCATTACTCAAAATCAATCGATGGATGTCTTTTCCAAGTTAATTTGGAAATGAAAAATCGACCTCACATTGAGAGGTATTGCGTATACATCCGACTGATTTAAGCTGTGAATTTTATATAGGCCTACAATTATTATTTGAACGGGGATAGTAACTTATGATGTATTTTTAAACATAGTTATAGGTGGAACTGACAAATATCATAATGCTAAGCGCATTTGTTTCAGAAAATCGATTATATTACATGCATGACAGGCTCAGCCGATTTCAGATTTTGTTTGACACACCAACCAATCAGCAAACATATCAACCAACCAAGCAACCAAGCCACCAAATAACCAACCAAGCAACTATCATCCAGTCAGCTAACCAGTCAGTCAACTAGTCAACCCACAACGCACACATCAACGAACCAGCTAGTGAACACATGAACGAGCGAGCGAACCAACGAACGAACGAAATAAAAAAACGAGTGGCAACCACTCAAGCGAGCGAACGAACTTGCGAACTAACGAACGATCGAAGGAACGAGCCAACGATTTAATTGACTTGAATGTAACGATGATTCAGTCAAAAAACGACCCAACCGTCAATCTAGACAACCAACCAACTAACCAACCAACCATCCAACCAGCCAGACAAACAACCAAATAACCAACCAACCAGCCAACCAACAGCCATCCAACCAACCAACCAACCAGCCAACCAACCAACCAACCAACCAACCAACCAACCAACCAACCAACCAACCAACCAACCAACTAACCAACCAACCAACCAACCAACCAACCAACCAACCAACCAGCCAACCAACCAACCAACCAACCAACCAACCAGCCAACCAACCAACCAACCAACCAAACAACCAACCAACGAGCGAGCGAGCGAATGAACGAACAGACAACTAAAACAAAAAACTTGAATTGAATGAATCAGTCAAACATCCACCCAACCATCAATCGAATCTAACATCCAACCAACCAAATAATCAACCAGTAAACCAATCAACCAACCAGCCAGCCAATCAGCCAAGCCGAGCAAGCGAGTGAGCAAAAGGACGAACGAAAGAACGACGAACCAGCCAGCTAATCAGCCAAACAGCCTCCCTACTATCAATCTGACCAGCGAGTGAGCGAAAGAACGGACGAGCGAATGAATAGGTGAACGAACGACCCTCCCTAAATAAACTTTATAGGATTGAATTGAATAAATCGGTCAATGAGCCACCCAACTGGCAATCTAACCAACCAACCAACCAACCAACCAACCAACCAACCAACCAACCAACCAACCAACCAACCAACCAACCAACCAACCAACCAACCTACCTACCTACCAACCAACTAACCAACTAACCAACTAACCAACTAACCAACTAACCAACTAACCAACTAACCAACTAACCAACTAACCAACTAACCAACTAACCAACTAACCAACTAACCAACTAACCAACTAACCAACTAACCAACTAACCAACTAACCAACTAACCAACTAACCAACTAACCAACTAACCAACTAACCAACTAACCAACCAACCGACCGACCGACCGACCGACCGACCGACCGACCGACCGACCGACCGACCGACCGACCGACCGACCGACCGACCGACCGACCGACCGACCGACCGACCGACCGACCGACCGACCGACCGACCGACCGACCGACCGACCGACCGACCGACCGACCGACCGACCGACCGACCGACCGACCGACCGACCGACCGACCGACCGACCGACCGACCGACCGACCGACCGATCGACCGACCGACCGACCGACCGACCGACCGACCGACCGACCGACCGACCGACCGACCGACCAAACAACAAAAATCTACGTGATCTTTTGGTGAGAAGTAGATTGGGGAAAGCCCCACTGGACAACCCAACGGTTACCGGATCTGGCTCAAGTCAGGATCTGACTACATTAATAAATGCATTAGATGAGGTATAATTTATATAAATTAGTATGATTGTTTTCCTTTTTATAAATCAGGCTATATGCCTACTTCTCCTCGGTCAGTGCACTAGGTTGGAAACATGGAAAGGCATGCCCTTGAAGGGGAGACGAAAGTCAGACCCTTTAGGGTATGATGAGAGTACGGTTACAGGTCGATACCGGATTTATGGGGAACCAGGTACTGGAACCCTTACCCGACCCTAACCATGGACCCTAACTCTCACCCTGACCACAAAACCAGCCAACCAACCAGCCAACCAAATAACCAAACAGTCAAACAACCAACCAACCCAGCAACAACCAGCAGACCGAAGAACCAACCAATCAGGACACCAACCAACAACTAATCAACCAGCCTACAAAATATCAAATCAAGTAATGACTGACTGACTGACTGACTGACTGACTGACTGACTGACTGACTGACTTACTGACTGACTGACTGACTGACTGACTGACTGACTGACTGACTGACTGACTGACTGACTGACTGACTGACTGACTGACTGACTGACTGACTGACTGACTGACTGACTGACTGACTGACTGACTGACTGACTGACTGACTGACTGACTGACTGACTGACTGACTGACTGACTGACTGACTGACTGACTGACTGACTGACTGACTGACTGACTGACTGACTGACTCACTGACTCACTGACTCACTGACTCACTGACTCACTGACTCACTGACTCACTGACTGGCTAACAAACTGCCTGGCTGACTGACTGACCAGCCAACCATTGATGTAGATTTTTTTATTCTCATCATACCTTAAAACTAATGATGTTTCTTTCGTCAAAACGCACTACTGTCTTTCTCCCGAAAGATCCGATAGCTTGTATTACTTTATCCAGTTCAAGTGGTGAAAAGGCCCTATTACACATAAGGCGAGAAACGAGAAATCGCGCGAGAAACAAATCGCTCCCAGTACATAAGCCATTGCTCGATTACACACAAAGCGAATGCGAGAAGCGAGAATTTACAGCAAAGCGAGATCTCGCCTCAGAACCCAACTGGGGCGGTTTTTCCGTGAAAGTTCGCGCGATATTTTTTAGCCCTGACCAATCATGAGCTTGTTGTGGAGATTTCCACGTGGCTTCTGACATGACGTTCATACACTGTGCAATATGTCCAGTGGTTATATTGAGGCATGGATCAAACCTTTAACCTTTCGTCACCTCTCATCACCTCTCATCACCATA
>OZ024913.1:41281538-41301538 GCA_964017125.1 Flabesymbios commensalis | reverse complement strand
TCCTCTGAGGATTTAGAAGTAGACGTCTTGTTGATTGACTGATATTGATTGAATATCAACCTTTCATATGATGGATCATAGGATCATATGATGGATCGATAGAAATTATTCTAACTCTTGAGGTTCCAGGTGTTGCATTATTCCTGACATTTTAATGACCTAAAGCTGGCATAAGGCGGACGAAATTGTCAGCCTCAAATAAATCAAAAATGGCCCAACGATTAAAAAATAGACCATTAATTCTATTGCTTACAAGTCTTGTTTTCACAACTTCAACTATATTTGGTTGTGATAATTCTTGCCGTCGCCCGCCGAAATAAAAAATTGTTCAACGATTAAAAAAAAGACATTCTATAGTTTACAGGTTCTATAATTTGTACGTCAGAATCTGACGACCATAAACGTCAGATTCTGACGTCTAATGTCGACCACCGCTCTGAGAGAGTTACATAATCATAATGGCTGTAGACCCATAATATATGTATTTAAATGAAGCAGAAATAGCAAACAAAGACATTTATGATGATTTTTAAATTGGAAAAACCTTTGGCCTCTCGCTCTAAGGGTTAACCCTTTAGCCGCTAGTGCCGCATATATTCGGGTTTTCATTTTTTATTAGCACATTATGTACCACCTTTTGAACATGGCAAAGATAAAATGTGACATCAATCACCAATATTTGAATACAGTTAACTTTCATTTTATCAAATCTGAATAATTTTCACTCGCTTGAAGTTGTGGATCGCGTCAGCGAGACACAACTTCAAGTGCGTGAAATTTCAGATTGAATAGTTTGGCGGTTAAAGGGTAATGGCTAAGTACATCCACTCACGGATGAATGATTGCAAAAACTCAGTGAGAAATGGTACGGCGCGGATCCCCAAAGGTGTGTGTTAATTTGACCTGCACTTCTGCGATGGGCCACGCAGACACGAATCGCTTGACACCTCCGCTCGACCACCCACGTCGTCCCGTCAGTGGAAAGTTGAGTCGTGGCGCAGTCGTAGGCCGAATATTGGGCCAGCGTCGTATGACGCCGGCCCAATATTCGGCCTACGACTCACGCCGATCGAGCCGCATCCCCATCCATCGTCAGCTTGTTTTACTTGCAGTAAAATGAGGCTATTTTCTCCTGCAGTGTCCAATCGTTCTGGAGCGGTCCGGAACACTTCAAGATGTTCCCGTCGAGCCCGGGTGGTTCAGCCCGCCGGGTTCCGTGAATTCCGATTTTACCGACGTGACCTTCGTCCTACCTGTAAGCCGGCACATACATCACGGCCCGGGGCCAATCTCGTACGTCTTCTTGTGGCAGTTCTATCGCCGGGGATATTATCACTGGCTTCATCATCATTAGTTTTCCGTCTATCTCTTTTCCACGTGGCCGAGTGGCGGGAAAACAGACGCGCACGTCACCCCAGCATAAACATGTCTCCACGCAGAAGACAGGGACACCTGGTGAATGTTACAGATAATAACGACCGAAAAAATACATTAGTTCCTAGAAAATATTTCTCGGTAAACGCGGCACCGTGTTTAAAGTACAGCACCAGACTTAGGTGAAAAAAATTGACACTTTTAGTTCTGTATTTAAATCAATCAAAACAACACAAAATGGTAAATAATTTAATTTAATGTTTCAGGTAACAATGATTTATTGACTAGATTAATTCACTGCAGAACATATTAACCTTGACCAAATGTAAACATATTCCTGAAACAATAATAAGTTGAATTTTGCATTAATATTGAAGGTATATTAAATGATAAATTAAAATTAACCTTTTTGTTAATGCTATGTTCTTTTTCGAGCTAATCTATATTAGGCCCACTAATTTCACCACACCGTCGTCAAAAAAAAAATTACACACCCTTTTTCAATGACTTAAAAACATAATTTAATTAACTGATATCGACGTAATTATTTCATTTTATGATAGCAACGTATTTTATTTCAGGATATTATTGTATTTTATATCATGATAGCGTAGTTTAACGCATTATATTTAATGATATCAGTATATAGCAGCGTATTTTATTAATAATATCAACATATCTCATTTTATAATATCAGCGTATGTTATTAGCCTATGTGATATAAATGTATCCTATTTATATTATCAGCGCATTTTATTCATTCTGACGTCTCGATCCCCGCACCTAAAGGGTTATTAAAAACAGTGACACTTGCAAAACATAAATTTCAGTTTAATGTTAGGCGTTTACAGACGGTAGTCCAATAATAAAACAATAATCAATGTGTCATTTCGAGATGGTTTATTCGGTTCAGTTGGAGGTTAGAGATGCCTTTTCCAGGAAAGACGAACTCTTCAAACTAGTCAAATAATGGTCTGGTGCAGTGATGTCTATGGTAATAAAGGTATTGGCACCGTGTACTATAAAGAGTATTTGAAGAAAGAGTAGGGTATAATCTCGATGTCGGGTTTCATACTGTAGCGATATCGCCACAGTGCAGAAACAAACCACAGCCATTATTCACTTACTCACTGATTCACTTACTCAATGAATGTTTTCAGAACGGCGAACGTCCACGAAGGAAAAACGTCACACGTAAATATGATTAACTAGCGAGTTGCTGTTCAAATGTTGTGCCAACACCACTGGGCCAACGATGGCCCAACGCACCACAGTGCCGCAGCCTCAACACCTGTCTTCGTTAATAATCCACCGATTGATAACAACTGACTAAAGTCCATATTGTGTTGCTGACGCTTTGCGTGCTGCAAACAATATTGATCTTCTACTAGACAGGTGATATAATGAGCACAGAAAATCGACAACTTTTCACAGTTACATATATTGTCCATCAATGTAACTATTTCACATACTTATTTGTTGTAATGATGACTTATTTCTCCCACACCTGTGATTTTGATTTTTCGTACCATATTGATAAGACCTGCTTGTAGTGCTTATAGGCCTACAGTGAAATTAATACACAACTATTAATCTGTATAGATAGATGTTAATACACATATATACACATGTATGGTGACTGACCTGATTTAGTTACAGACCCGTTTTCTTTATTATTTACCCCAAAATGGGGCTGAAGTATATTTCCGGATTTATTCTGTTGGTGTTGGCCTTATATCTAACAGAGGGTAAGAATCAGTTTATTTTGTATTTGTGATGGTGTGACATGATCGGATTTAAATAGAGTTCATTACCGTTATGTTTATCATGTTTCCGCAAGTACATGTATATATAACTAATCTATGCTAAATACAGGTATGAACACGATGAGAAAATATAAAAAAAATTACCAAGTAAAAATATGTAATACTACAAGTAATATATCTTATACATCAAGATATTAACCCTTTGACTTCCAGGCCGGAGTGCATGCCAGGATCCAGATATACTGGTGTAGGAGTTCTATTTTTCGTCATTTGAAGCTGGAATTGCTAACGCAATTTCCAGTTTCAAATGACGAAAAATACATAAATGTAGTATATATTTGACGAAAATTTGTGTCATTTTATGGTTACGTTCATTGACGAATGACGACGGAAATTTCCGTCATGTATGGTAGTGAAAAGGTTAATAACATCACTATTATCGTATTATATTTCTATAGGATCGATAACGAAAAAATATATTATTCACAATCATGGACATTGCTCCACATTAGGATCGTTCTGAATGTTATGGACAAAATTAATGTGATTGCATCACCTGTTGTTCTCTGATATTATTAGGTTGAAGAACGGTTTAAGGTGCAGAAAATCGTGAATTGAAAATTCACATTTTCTTTATTTGGACGAGACGACTATTTTGTGTAGTGTTTCATCGGTCTGTGGACACGGTAGATGTAAATGAGGATATGTTTGATTGCAGTGAGAGCGCAGGATCCCGAGATATCCGAGGCGATTCTACCGGATGTCAAACGTAGCGGGACCACGGGAATCCTGAGATGTGTGGTAATGAATCAGCTGCATAACTCCGTGAGTTCTGAGAAAAAATAAATAATCACCAGTCGTTATGTTAACCCTTTCAACACGAGGACCGACTTCAGACGTCAGAATCTGACGTCTATAGACGTCAGATTCTGACGTCTAAAGTCGATCTCCCCGATGAAAGAATTAAAAATATATGATGGCCGTAGACCCATAACATAGGTATTAAAATGAAGCGGAAAGAGCTGACTGGGACATTTATAATGATTTCAAGTTGACAAAAACCCTTTGATCTCCATAATTTACACAACAATATTTAAGCATTGTAGCATTGTAAATATTTAGGTTTGAATTGTTATCTTCAAATTTCAATTTAAGAGACATAAATTATGTTGATAAATTATGTAAAAATTGAAAAATAAATATATTATATGAAGTTAGGCCCTATATACTTATCTTTACTAAAATATAAAAACATCGTCAACAAATTCAATAGCACTGAAATTTATTTTATTTCTAAGTCGCATACTTACATGTAAACAAAACTGTGTATACAACACTTTTTACCAAAAATACCCACTGTCTCAGACCGTGGTACTGCAAAAGGCACGGACGTTAATTGGTGTGCGGAAGTGAGGGATAGGGGGATTCCCCTGCAGCACAGATGGTCTGCCCAACGCTGGGCTAACGGCATCAAGATGTGGCCCAATGCTATGCTAACATTCAACCATCCTTTAGGTGTACAAATTGTTTGTTTGGGTTATCAGTGGATTCTTAGAAATGCTGATAAAAATGTGGGGTTTTTTAATTAAAAATCATGATCTGCAGGATACACTACTTCATACAAAATTAAATGCCAAAATTGATGTCAGCCCACGGGGTCCCTTCAATTATAAATAATAGCGATAAGGTTGTGCTTTATGTTCTTGTTACAACTTAACAAATAACAATTCCACAATCATTTAACATATTATCGCCTTTTTGTGACCAAGAACGTAACAAATGTGACCGTGGGCGACATTATAATGTTACTAGACCCACACATTAAAATGTCTTGCATTGTAAGCTGAAACTATATTTGCTAAAAAATATTGTATTTAATGGATCTTTGACTGGTGAGGCAGGAGATAGCTCACGTTTTCTCCTCTAAAAAAAGACACTGGTAGCTAGTCTAGGTCTATCCCATGGCTGAATGAAAAAATAGATTCTTAAATAAATGTACAGGACAAGAGTTTCAAGGTTTTCTGCTTTTTTCTGCTTTTTTGCACACAGGTTTACTGGGTGCACAAAGCCACACAGATGGTGTTGTCACGAGACGATAAAATCATCATCGACGAGTATCACAACAATATTGTCAACGGCTACCCCAAGTACATGGTGTTTCACTCTATGGAGGAGTTGAAGGACGTCTACGAGCTGGTGATCAGCAGACTCGAATCCCGTGACGCGGGCCTTTACACGTGTCAGATACCTGTCGTAGGCACAGACAGGGTACCCTCAAGAGACGGAGAGATGGTCGTAGTGTGTGAGTAAAGCATCTTCCCTACAGCAAGGTTTGACTCCGCGAGGCCGTCAGGCTTGGCCTGACGTCCTCGCGGAGTCAAGCCTTGCTGTATGGAAGATGGAGTAGAGCAGCCCAGTATACACAAAGCACTTGTATAATATTTGTTCAATGTTGGACCAACGTCGAAGACGTTGGGCCGACATTGTACAAATGTCATACAACTGTTTTGTGTTTGCTGGGTATAGGCAGCAACATTTCTGCCAATTGTGCATGTCGTGCATAACGTTTTTTATTGTGTGACAATTTTGATTACTTTTTATATAAGTTATAATTCACATTAAGACCACTGTGTTTTATTTATCTGTTTAGATCAGAATTTTTTTTAAATCTAATGAGGGAGAATGGTGAAAAACATTTAAGAAAAAAAAACATAGAACCTATTTTGGAAAAATTATTGAGGACGTCCAAATAAAAAAAACATTTGACAAATTTCTAGAAAAGTTAATGAGGCCGACGAAATAAAAAAACCTTTTGACCTATTTTAAAAAAGTTAATGAGGGCGACGAAAAAAACAAGCAAAATAAAAACATAGCTGGGAAAGTGTTTTTTATCTCCTGAAATAAACTTGTTTTTTCAGAAAGGTTTTTTTATCTCCCGAAATTAACTGTTTTTTTTCGGAAATCGGCAACATTCTCCCGCTGGGCAGAAAAAAACATGTTTTTTTTGGAAATGCACGGCCTAAATCTAATGCGCGCGCTTAAATAAAACAGAGAAAAAACATAGTGGCCTAAAGTGCCGATCATCTAATAATATTTGTCACTGCTAATTTTGATTGCTGAATCAATTTTTTGGTTATTTGGCCTTAATGTTTTAAGCTCAAAGTTATATAATTGAAATGCTTACTCACTTTAAGTTGTGGGTAAAAATGATATTGACCTGACAAGTTCTTACTTCGAAGGGTAATATTTAACCTTTAAATATCTGGACTATAAAATTAAAATTTTCAGTGTCTTAAAGTTGTGTCTTGCTACCGCGATCCACAATTTCATTTTTGGCCACTTTTCATTTTCATCAGGAATTGGTCATTCAAAAAGATTAATATCGATTGACGCTCAAATATTGCTGCGCATTTTTTAAGCTATAATAGCTGACAGAGTAAACCCCACTTGACTTCAGCCAATTAACCATCTTGAAGGTTTATCTTACGATCAGTCACAACGCGTTTTTCGTCGATTTTCAGGAGAAATATATTTCCACTGGAGTTGTTTAACCCTTTAACCGCCAAATTATTCAATCTGAATTTTCACCCACTTGAAGTTGTGTCTCGCTGACGCGATCCACAACTTCAAGTGAGTGAAAATTATTCGGATTTGACAATATGGAGGTCAACTGTTTTCAAATATTGCTGATTGATGTCACATTGTATCTTTAACATGTTTAAAAGGTGGTACTTAATGTTCTAATAAAAAATGAAAACCCAAATATATGCGGCACCGGCGGTTAAAGGGTTAATGTTGAATATGTTACTGGCGTATTGTCTTTGTAACCCACACGGCAATAGTTAGTTGAGTGTTTTAGTAGACCTGTGTATATAACGTAGGCCTACACACTAATTGAAACGATTACGACTTTTATTTTTTGACACATGATGTTCTGATTAGCTGCCACATTGTATTTTATCAATTGTAATGAATATTTATTTCACCCTCATCCTGCTAGGTCAATTTTTAACCACGTGAGGTTGTGTCTCGCTACCGCCATCCACAACCACAAGTGTTTAAATATTACTCATATTTGTTTAATTTAAGACGAAACGTTTACAAATCTTGATTTTTAAACAGTCATTTCATTCCCAATAACAGTAAATAAGTCGGCTAATAAAATAGATTGAAAACGACTATTGTCGTGATTAGCAGGCAAAGGGTTAATGATTATTCAGTGTCTTAACCCTTGAAGCCCTGATTTTGTTATGAAAATCATGGAAACCAAAGGGTTTTTTTTCAATTTGAAAGCATCATAAATGTCCTAGTTAGCTTTTTCTGATTCATTTGAATACCAATGTTATGGGTCTACGGCCATTATAAATATGTTATTTCTTACAGTGCGGGGATCGACTTTAGTCGTCAGAATCTGACGTCTACAGACGACAGATTCTGACGACTAAAGTCGATCCGCGCGCTGTATGGGTTAGTGTAGTTTCCAACACTATCTGGGCTGAAAATAAGATCTTATACATATACTTCCACACTTTTCAACGAAACTTAAATATGTTAAACTCTATTTCAGACCCGCCGGCCATTATACAGTCTCTGACCACAAACACCCTCTCAGTGAAGGAGTTGGCGCCGATTAACATCACCTGTGCAGCCTCAGGGTTCCCAAATCCTAACATCACTTGGGTTCGAGTCAGTGCTGCAGTTCTCCCTAACGGCTACCTCAGATTTCAGGTTTCTGTGTTTGTTTTTTTCTCCCAAAATAATCATTTGAAATATATTATATAAAGTATATGTAATATGTTAGCTATTTATTATGTGGAAGTTCACCCTGACTGATTACGCTAGCATATTCCTCAACATTAGCAAAGTTTGTTCCTCATTTCGTCTTGATTCAAATCAATTGCATTTTGACATGTGATATATTAGGGGTATTCTTTACAACGTGAATAACCTCTGGGTTTTTTTCAATGAAGATTACTAAGTCTTCATAATAATATGATTTTTTTATGGGACATGTCAATTTATTTTCTGATTGATTTAATTGTCATTCATTTTTTTTTTTTTTTTTTTTTTTTTTATTGATTAAAATGTACAATACAAATACAAATTATGTATTATCAGTAAATAAATTGTTCATTTAAAAGCACATTCATTGAAGCCGTTGCCGACTCATTGTAAAAGAACAAAGAATCGACATCGGCCCAATGCGAGTTACTGACACAGAAAAACAGAAAAACAAATAGTACTCAGTGAACGCGAGACACCGTCACAATACCAGATCAATGTCGGGCCATAAACGCTGGCCCGGCACTGAACTAACACCATGCCAGCGTCTCCCGTTTTCTGGCTATGTGGTATGGTATCACAGTTGACAATACATGACCCACCAGACACAAGGCGGTGAAAGCAACGCCGGTTCAACGCCGGTCCACTATCGACGACACCGAACCAACGCCTAAGCGATTCAACACCCTGCGCCTGCTGGGGAAAGAAGATAATTTTGCTGTTGGTTCAGCGTTGGTCGACAATCGACGACGCTGAACCAACGCTAAAGTAACACCTATTCAACACCCTGCGCCTGCTGTTGGTATAATGTCTGGCCACTGCCGGAAAGATGTCCAGCCACCAAATCAGGACATGGTCAACCGTCGTGCGTTTTGCCCAGCATACACAACACGCCAAAAAAGGAGGCGGGGTCAGTGCTGGGCCAGCGTTTGCAGCGCTGGCCAAACACCGACCCAACAAATGGCTCGAGTCTTGTGTATGCCGTGCCACCAGTATATTATTTATTATTGTAACGCTGAATATTATGCTTGTAAAATATTGTTATTACATAATTCAAATATAATAGGGTTCAGTTGTGTATGCCTCTCTGGACTCGAGAGCCAAGATCAAGCATTCTAGATCTTGACCCTCGAGGCCAGCTGCCGTGACCTCACCAATATTATGGTGAGGTCACAATAATATTATGGTGAGGTCACAACATTTAAAAGACACAACAACACAACATATTACCACTCACATGCACGGATATAAAAAACAAAACAAAAAAAAAGTATATCACCTGATCACGGCATGCATGTGTGTTGGAATATATAGTTATAGCTGCAGACAGATATCTTACTTATCACTCCTCCTTGCGAAAAGGGATGATGTATATTACACTTGTAAAAATCACGAAAAAGGAGGAATAGATAAGTGCAATAACTGTAATTGGGTTTAGATGCTGTCATTCATTAATAACAATATATAATCTGATAATGCGAACAAAATTATAACGTGATGTGATTTGTCCTACTGGTTCTCCAGATATCAAGGCTCTTCCTTTGGTGAATTTTACAAAAAAAATGAGACACCTGGTGAATAAAAGTAATATTATTACAAGATTATAATTAGTGTTTAAAAAATTAGGTGCAATGCTGATATCTGTATTTTTTATTTCCCTAGAACATGCAGAAACGTTATTTAAACCAATAACTTGTTTAAGGACTTATTCTAAATAGAGTCGTATCTGCCATTGTGTAAAGTGTCAGCTACGGCTCTTCATTACGGAGGTGACGTGTCGTACTTCACAAAACATCATGGTTTCAACATATTTAATCCTTGAACCCGATTATATTCGTTTTTTGCATTTTTGTATTGGCATATTATATATCAGCTTTTAGCATGGTAAAAATAAAACGTGACATAATCAGCAAGATTTCAAAATCGTTGACCTTCTTTTTGTCAAATCTGAATTATTTTCACTCACTTGAAGTTGCGGATCGCGTCAGCGAGACACAACTTCAAGTGAGTGAAAATTTGAATTAAATAACTTAACAAATTAATAGCTATTGCTGTCATACATTATTTGTTCATTTTGTGTGTTTATTTTCTCTGTTTTCCACAGAATTCCTACTTGTCTGTACCATCCATCAACCACACGGACAGGGGTGTGTACAGATGCCTGGCGGACAACAATGTCAGACCGGCCGCTTATTTTGACACCACAGTCTACGTGTACTTCAAACCCAATGCCAAGCCTGTACAAAGCTCTTATGGACAAGCCGAAAACCGAATGTTTGACGTCACTATTGAGTGCACAATTGCGGGTGAGTCGTGCATGGGTTGGGAATATAATTTACATTATAAATTTTGGTTCAGAAATGATAACAGGGCACCATACAAGCACAACACAAGGGGATAAAACAGTAGTCTGAAGGCCCCTAGCTTATAGAAAATATCTTGGTCCAGAATAATTAAACAAATTATTTTATTCTCAAATAGCTTCACTAGTGCTTGCAATAATGTATAGACCACCTTATATCAATGGTCCAGCTTTCAATATAGTCTCGCCGCAGCTTATTAATATTCATATAATTAATGTTCAGGTTGGCCCGAGCCGGAATTACAATGGTACAAAGTGAACCAGGGTGGCAACTGGGACCCGATCATGAATTCGGATTTCCACACAGTGAACATTCTGCTGAACCACGCCAATATTTTGGAGCCCCAGGAAAGATGGTTTCAGGTAAAACAACACCAGTTATTGATACTAGTATATAACACCTATTTATATGCATTACCTAACCCCTTCAGCGCGGGAACCGACTTTAGACTCAGAATCTGACGTCTACTGACGTCTAAAGTCGGTCCCTGTTCAAAAAGAGTAAAACATTTATAATGGCCGTAGACCCATAACATAGGTATTCAAATGAAGCAGAAAAAGCCAACTGAGACATTTATGATGACTTCAAATTTAAAAAAAACTTTAGTGTCCATGGTTTATACAAAAACATGTCAGCGTTGAAAGGGTTAAGCTCAAAGGATAGTAAGTACTACACATGTTTCCATCGTACATCTTATTAGGCGGTTTAACCCTTTCACCGTCGGTGTCGCATATATTCGGGTTTTCATTTTTTATTAGCACATTAAATACCACCTTTTAAATATATTAAGATAAAATGTGACATCAATCAGCAATATTTAAAAACAGTTGAACTCCATTTTGTCAAATCTGAAATTTTTTCACTCACTTGAAGTTGTGGATCGCGTCAGCGAGACACAACTTCAAGTGGGTGAAAATTCAAATTGAATAATTTGGCGGTTAAGGGGTTAACAGACAGACAGATAGACGTTTTATTGATATGACTAAAAATCATAATAATGTTCAATGTTTCGAATATCCAATAAGTAACCAACTTCACAGGCGAATGTTAAATAGCGAATGTCCAATATCGAAAACACTCCATATTCACATTCAGAAACTGAGTTTTGGGTTTGTATCTTCCTGAGTTGCATACAGCATATACAAGTAAACACAGTTTTTGCTATACATGGGATCGAGGCAAAAGGCAGAGTGTTCTTATTTCGCCAACATCAAATGTCAAATGGCCAATGTTTCGAATATCTAATAAGTCTACGTTTTGAATGTTTAATGTTTTGAATGTCCGATAAGTAACCATCTTCGTTGAGCTTAATATACCTACATTTAAAATGTAAGTGGCATCGTCATGATAATCTTTGTTTAACACATCAACATCGTTAACAGAATTACAATGAGCGAACCATTTGGTTATTTATTCAAGTACAATTATATTTCTTTGATTGAATAGTAGGATAGGAAGCTTGCCAATTGTTCGTTGGTACAAATAAATACCGAATTCATTCAAGAGCCACCTTGCGAACAACTGTAAATACAAACTAGATGATGCTGTACACCATCACCTTTATAATAACAACTATAATAATGACAACATTTTATTTTCACAGCTTGTGATTAGATCAGTGACTGCCAACGATTACGGTGACTACATATGTTCAGGGAAAAACGACCAAGGGGAAGGGCATGCCACCGTGAATCTGTTCTGTGAGTGTGTTTTATATAAGACTTCTGAAATGCAAAGGCAAACAGCAGTAACTGCTTACTTGAAAAGTGAGCAGTTACTGATGTTTGCCGATTCACTACAAAATTGGTGTTACTTTGGATTAACACATAGTGTCTACTTCCATTATACATTGTGTGTTATTACAATGTGTTTATCAATGTGCATTCTAACTTGAACTTGACAATTTTGTATTTATCAGTATAAAGCCGTTGTTATAACCTACACTTCTCTAAAGGCCAAGTGTATCCGCTTGTTTGTAAAGTAAGCAGGTACTGCTTTTTGACTTTTCACGGCAGCCCAGATTATATAGAATAGCACTGTCTATTTGTTTCGGAGATTTATTCGTTGTCCTAATAAACCATTTACCCTTACAGCGCGGGGATCGACTTTAGACGTCAGAATCTGACGTCTATAGACGTCAGATTTTGACGTCTAAAGTCGATCCCCGCACTATCAGAGTATACGCATTTATAATGGCCGTAAACCCATAACATAGGTATTCAAATGAAGCAAAAAGAGTTAAGTAGGACATTCATGATGAAAAAAACCGTTGGTCTCCATGGTTGATATAAACTAGTTGTAACCATCAAACCTTTATTTGCAGATACATCAGAATGTCAAGGTCCTAACTGTCCACCGGAGCAGCAGCCGGAATACAGTTTATCCAGGATGCTGACACCTGATCTACTTCTCATCACTTACATATTGACTACTACCTGCTTAGTATTGCCAAAGTTATAGACAACTTTTATATTAACCCTTTAAGCGCCAATAACGACTAAAACATTGATTTTATACACTTCAAATAGTACATTTTCAAAAGTCCTAAATCAGCGAGAATAATAATCACTCATTTAAAGCTATATATCACGTCAATGCTTTAGACGTAACTGACAGTCGTGAAAATTCCAATGAAACTACTTGGCGATTAAAGGGTTAATATACCACATTTAAGTTTGATCGGTGATGTGTCAGTGCGTTGGGTATTTTAATGAGAGCATCCATAGTTTTTACCCGAACGTGAACGAGTCTCCTGCTTATCCAATATAATATATTAATACATTTTGTATGTGTTGTAAGACAGATATTATCTGAGGAGACAGCTCTTAATATGCTGGCTTAATGTTGGAGCAACCACGCAGACGATGGACCAACATTTAACCAGCGCATCATGATTAACGTCTTGCATTCGTGTAGGTCCAGTCAGAACTGCGTAGCGGCAGTTGTAAATAAAACATTATAAGGCTATATAACAATCCAGTAAACACAAAACATTTGGACCAACGTCGAAGACGTTGGGCCGACGTTGTACAAATGATATACAGATGTTTTGTGTTTATTGGGAACTGGTTCAATGTAACAGGATATTTAGGTAGCATTCATTGTACATTGAAGCAAAAAAATCAAAATGTTACAATTTAAGTTTGTACTACAAATTATTAGTCCCCATAGTTTGTTATAATTGTACAAAGTCAATAAGACACCCTAGTGTATCATATTGTTTATAGTATTTTCAAAAAAATTATTTTAAAATCATTTTGTACCATTTATCAAAATCTGTGACTATTTCGAATAAAAAATAAAATAAAATTGACGGTCGCATGGATGCATTTTTCACGATAATCATCTACGATAATACACTCCAAGCGGTGTTCTCACTGAGCTCAAAGCTGACTGAGCTCAAGTGCTGGATAGTGTACCACTGCAATTTGAGTGTACTACGACAATAACAACAGCAAAATAATAATTCGGCATATCTTGTGAAAAAGATCTATGTAATAGATTATGAAATAAGGTATGAAGCGAATGGTAATTGTGTAGATTGTGACATGGACATTGGCAAGTCTATAATTTAAATTTTCACCTACTTGAAGTTGTGTCTCGCTACCGCGACCCACAACTTCAAGTAGGTGACAATTTGAATTATACCTGCCTTTAAATAACACAGGTAGACTTCTACACATGGGCCGAAATAATTCAAAACTGTATGAATAGATGAACCAAGTCTTTCTGGGGCTAAATGACGTCTTGATATATCATTTAGAGAGAAAATGGGTCAACTTTTAATTTATTCCTTTCATACATGTTTTTCAAATGGAACAGCATCTGATGATCAGCACCAGGGTTTACTTCTGGTATGAATCCCTTTTCTAAATGATAGTACTCTTCATTGTAATTTGCAAACCGCCATTTCTGTGCGGGAGACGTGAAATTACAGGCGACAAACGTGAATTGATCCCGCTGCTGGAGCTCCATGCATAGATTAGTACCGTCTATCCATAATGGCCCGTCCTACAATACACACGCACACATAAGTATAGAATTAGAAGAATACAATTATGAATGGCTCAGAGGTAAAGCAATCTAAGCATAAATTTCCTTTTTTATGAAAGTTAAATATATAGAGAATATTATATTATATCTGGGACATGGGGACAATTACAACTAAAACGTCATAAAGCACTCCTATATTATTATATGGACTCGCCTATGGCATGGTAATAACGACCAAAATATTACTGGAGTATGTCGATGAGGCATTAGGTAGTTGTTCTGCTCACTAAGCTCGCTTGTGACTTTCATGTACAAAGTAAATCTTCAGCGCTGAAATATTTTAACACAAACCATAGAGAGCAAAGGGTTTTTCAATTTGAAATAAATAAGCATACATGATATAGTTAGCTATTTCTGCTTCATTTGAATACCTAAATGTGATGCGTCTGCTGGGATCAACTTTAGACGTCAGAATCTGACGTCAATAGACGTCAGAATCTGACGTCAAAAGTCGATACCTGCACTGAAAGGGTTAACAAGCCAATATGACAGTTTTTGCCTATTTGGTTGACTTATACCTTCCAGTGGATCCAGCGGGTGGCGTTCGGTGAATCATACAAGGTGACAGCGTGTTCCTCTCTTAGCTTGAATCCGTGATCCGGATCAGAAATAGCCTGGATGATTGTCATCGGCGTTCGCATCTGTCCACGTGTATTCCAAAATAATATCTGATACAATGAAATAGTTTGGTCACTAATTCTATCTTGTTAGAAAAGACAATGTATTGCGAATAATGGTATGGTATGAAAATAAACAGAAAAAGGTTACAAACAAATGAACGGCAACGATTTTGATCGAATTCGTTTGATATAATCATTATACCTGGCTAATCTACATAAGCAGGTCATTTTCATTCAACTTGATGTGAGAATTGCGGCAATAATCAACCATTATTAGCCGGTGTTAGCGTATTTATATTACATTAAAAAAAGAAACATTAAACGAGAAATGAACAACAAAACTGTTACTTCGGAATATGTTTGGATTTAAATTGCACAAATGCAAATACATTTTTACCCACTTGCAGTTGTGGGTCGCGGTAGCAAGACACAACTTCGGGTGGGTTAAAATTTAAATTCTATAATTTAGCTTCAAGGGTGATCAAAATATCAAGATGAATGCAAATTACACAATACTATAATGGCCATTGCTGGAGAAAGCTAGTGGCACAGCAAAGCTTTTGGTTGGCTTTGTGAAATATTTCAACTTATGAGACTACCATCCTAACCTGACAAATAATATGATCACTGAAGATTATATTATCTATCGATATTGATATATTTTGTATGATAAAACAATTGGAGTTTAAAATTCTTTTAAGAGGAGAATTAAAATAAGAATGGAAATCACCTGACTGGCTTCTTCGTGGCATCGATATAACTTCCAGTTTTTCAGTATGGGTAAATCCAAACAAAAACATTTGTCATTCTCAGCAACCGAACTTTGCAACTAAAATACACATAAATAGAAAGACGAAAATTATTCATAAATAGGCCTACGTTTTCTTTTTTGCGTCAATAAAAACCTCATAATTATACTTCATATCACTTCAGCCAATAGCATATCGTTGGTATAAAGCATATTGTGACGACCACGTGCTAGGGGGGGGGGGGGGGGGAAGGGGGAGGGTCGATCAATTTTGAATTATTGTTAATATGCCAGTATTTAATTGATATATTAGTGTGCTCTATGTTGGAATGAGTGTTGAACCAGGATAATAGTGTTATTCATTTTTCCTTGACATTTATGCTTGATCTATTGTAGTCAGTATTATTCCTAGACTAGGCCTAGGCTATTAAGTTCGCCTTGGGATTAAATGTGGGAATTAGCAGTGACTTTAGTGTTAAGTTTAATAAAACTATTATTTTCTAATATTTTACTGATTTCAAATAGTCTAGACTACAATGTATAAATGATATAAATACATATTTTTATGCTTGGCCATGCTTCATGATACCCGGTATGACTGGGCCGAGGCCCAGTCACACTGACCGCCATTTTGTTTCCACAGCGAGCTGTGGAAAAACGACACTTGCGCTTTCTACCAAAAAACTCGGATGCCATGAAATGGAGACGAATATTTCAAGTGCCTACGAAAACTAGGCCATTTTCAGCAGGCGTAAGCTTTTGGTCGTATTAGAACTATTACATTTAAAAATGGAGGTCACTGTGTCAGAGCCTTGCGATGTCATCAGGGTAGCTTCATGACTAACTGAGAGGAGAGGCTGTTGATGGCCTTGTTTGGGAAATTCGAATACCCGGAAACCCAAATAACCCGGAATCCCGAATACCTGGAAACCTGTAATTCCGGAAACCCGATATTCCAAATTCCAGGAAACCCGCTAACCCGGTTTCCCGCTTAGGCTCAAGTTTAAAAATAGGAGTGCCAACTGCCAGTTGAATTGAGGTTCCTGACTAGAACACACGTAAGGCAGGCCTCCCTGTGCCATTTATTATATATTTTATTTCATAATTTATCTTTTATAGTGGAGTTGTATGATTTTTGGAGTTTCTGGATTTGGACTTGGGATTGGAACATTTCTGGGAACATTTTTATACATTTCATCAATATTTTGTCTGGATTTTAGAATAGACTGGACTATGTTTGGACTATTAGCTGCACTTTTAGTCTAAACATAGTCTAATCTTGGGGAAGTTAAGGTTAGTAGGGTGACTTTGATTGAATAGTAGTAGACTATGTATAGTGCAGGAGCTAGGGGGGGTTAGTGGCTCTTATTTGCAACCTGGCAGACTGATACAAGGACCTAATGGAGGAATAAGACGGCGAGGGATCCGCGCGAGCGAACGAAGGTAAAGAAACGACGGTGAGGGATCCGCGCGAGCAAACGAAGGTAAAGAAACGACGGCGAGGGATCCGCGCGAGCAAACGAAGGTATAGAAACGCAGTCTCATCATGAGGAGTGAATTCCCTGAGTGTAATGCCAGAAGAGTGTCTCATATTTTACGCAAACTGCAGTGTGATGCCTGGACCTAGGATGTGAAGACCGCAGGGATAGTACCTGAGCGTGGGGCTAATGAAGTGTGTGAATTTCGTTAGGCCCGGGCCTACATTTGAGAGAGAGAAAATTCAAAAACGACATGCAGCCTGTCAAAGTCCCTAAGATTCGCGAAGTACGCAAAGTAGTGATCTTACACTTGTTAGCTGAACCAGCCTGACAGGAAATGTTGGATGGAGTTCTGACTCCTGGAGGGAAAGAGCTGGTTTTTGCAAATGATTGACACCACCTAGGGTGTTTTTATAGCTGGGGATTTTTTTACAATGTTGTATAATATTTATTTTTGTCATGCCATTTATCACCGGTGATTCCAGTGATTGGCTGATTGAGGTTATTATATATATATTTATTGGTTTAGGCCTACCATTGATGGCTGGTGATTCCAGTGATTGGCTGATTGAGGTTATTATATATATATTTATTGGTTTAGGCCTACCATTGATGGCTGGTGATTCCAGTGATTGGTTTTGAGGTACATGCCACTTCACCAGTGATTCTGGTGGTCGGCATTTATATTTTGGTATTTTTGGCAAGTTCCCTAGTATACCACAAGTGATTCTGGTGGTTGGGCTGCCTATGAGGTTTTTGTGAGTGATATCTCGGTGACTAGTAAGTCTAGATAGATGATATTTGCCACGCTACCATTCATTTTTCGGATGTTTGTATAGTCAATGTGTATGAGTGATTTTGTATTTTGATGTATATAATAAACTTTGCACTGGCTTCAATTGTTGATCATCCTTCCACATGCGATGCGACTCCTGGTAATTCCGTAACCTGTGACGGGTGGGGTAGAGCTTGAGCGTCACAATATTATGCTCATATTGAACAAAGTATACTCGTTGATTCTTGAGTGTTGCTTTAAGGTTCGGTAGGCTTAAAGGTCGCCAAAATTCAAACAACATCTTGTGTTTGCTGAGATGTGATAGATTAGCTCTCGATATACGTTTGAGATGCGCAGAATTCAGGATTTCATTTGCGTTCTCAAATGAAATGTATTTATAATATTTTGAAACAAACATAAAGACTTTTTAATGGAAGATTTAAGTTAAATTACATTTATTGTTTCGGTGAAATGTCCTATCTGTAAATAACAATTAAATGACGGTAAGGAATTAGGTTTAGTCATGAGAGCTGGAATGTGTAAGTGGTCCAGGGTAAAAAAAAACTTTAGTTATCCAGTTGTATGTATGGTTTTCTTACACCTCCCCATGCCAAAGTGTTTTCTTTATGAGATGCCAGCTGGGGATATACGTTATCTAGAAACCACTTGAAGTCTCTGGTTTGGCATTTTCTTCTCTCATCAATACGTGAAGCTATATCTCCAAATGCAATATCCTAAAACAAATTAATACTTCTTGATACTTTATGGGTGATAACCAAAACATCCAATTTTATGTAGAGTTGGCTACAAATTGAGGCCTATGCATAAATAGACTATACATACAAATATGTAAAAAAGATTTTTTTACAATATTAGTACAATAATAATATGTAACAAACGTAGAAAAGTGTTACAGCGCTTATTATCATATTAGACATAGTCATGGTGAATTTTCAGATCAATTGAAAATTTTCAGAAATTATAACTATTTTCTTCCACATTAAATTACATATTATATACTAGTAATGTGTGCAGCAGACGATTTTTTTTTTAAACCGAGGGTTGAGTCCGATGTCTTTATTTGTCACAATGTTCACTGCTGAGCTCATTATTGGATAGTCACTCTCACGACGGTTCAAAGATACCCTCCCCTCTACAACTGGGGTTTTTGGTGATTAAAATACTAACTTTCAGGTCAGGTCTGTACATATAAAAGTTATCCTTGTATTCGCCAAAATTAGCTTCCACGACGCGTTTCATATTCCTCTCAATCCTCGGCTTCAGATGGCCACGGTACGTCTTCAATGTGTTTGACTCTATATGTCCTACATGACTACATGGTACCTGGATCACTTGTCCTCCACAGAGCCACACCTATAGATGGAAAAAAATAAATGAATGGAGTTCAAGCTACCTCTCGTACTTTACAAGAAAGCTGATACTGCATTTAGGCTTTGAAGATGAGTATATATCATATATATTACAAGTATATGGGCCGTAACAGCTAATACTTTGAAGTTGCTTAGGCTGCCACTACAACATAAAGACAGGCCGGATGGCGGAATGTTTAAATCTGTGCATTGATTGTTTTATCAATCTGATGTAACTTCATTATTGGTGGACTTCAAATAAAATATAAAAACTAATTCATGATGATATCAGTGATTTATAAAATATATACATAGCTACAACAATTTTTCTAGTCAAATATGTTCACGTATTATTTTATCATTTTTCTCTGGGAATTTTCGTTTACATTTCTACTCACCCGCAATGAAAAATCGATGTTCTCACCACCCCAGTCTGTCATGTCACTGTCAAAACCTCCAAGCTCGAGAAAATAGGCTTTATTGATGGCAAATATTCCAATTGTGATGGGAGTTCTGAAACAACAACAAAGTTTCACATACGTATTGAGATTGTTGATTGTTAATTTAATGAGGCAGTTGGGAAAAGTATTCTCTAAAAGAATATGATCAGGAATTGTTTCCAGAAAATTATTGTTGACACTGAATTGTTTAGAGAATATCACACTGACTCT